>JANJGN010000010.1:139254381-139576029 GCA_026770705.1 Isurus oxyrinchus
CATGCCTCAGGAACACACACACACATGCCTCAGGAAGACTCACACATGCCTCAGGAATACACACACATGCCTCAGGAACAAAGAAATATGCCTCAGCGACACACACACATGCCGCAGGAACACACACACATGCCTCCGGAACACACGCACATGCCTCAGGAACACACAAACAAGCCTCAGGAACACACACACATACGCCTCAGGAACACAAACACATGCCTCAGGAACACTCACACACGCCTCATGAACAGACACACAAGCCTCAGGAACACTCACACATGCCTCAGGAACACACACACATGCCTCAGGAACACACACACATACGCCTCAGGAACACACACACACACGCTCAGGAACACACACACATGCCTCAGGAACACACACGTGACTCAGGAACACTCACACACGCCTCATGAACAGACACACAAGCCTCAGGAACACTCACACAAGCATCAGGAACAATCACACATGCCTCAGGAACACACACACATGCCTCAGGAACACAAACACACACCTCAGGAACACACACACATGCCTCAGGAACACGCACACACGACTCAGGAACACAAACACACGCCTCAGGAACACACACACATGCCTCAGGAACACACACACACTCCTCAGGAACACGCACACATGCCTCAGGAACACACACACATGTCTCAGGAACACACACACTTGCCTCAGGAACACAAACACACACCTCAGGAACACACACACATGCCTCAGGAACACGCACACACGACTCAGGAACACACACACACGCCTTAGGAACACAAACGCATGCCTCAGGAACACACACACATGCCTCAGGAACACGCACACACGCCTCAGGAGCACGCACACACGCCTCTGGAACACACACACATGCCTCAGGAACACACACACAAGCCTCAGGAACACACACCCGTGCCTCTGGAACACACACACGCGCCTCTGGAACACACACACGCGCCTCAGGAACACACACACACACCTCAGGAACACACACACACGTCTCATGGACACACACTCACACACCTCAGGAACACACACACTTGACTCTGGAAAACTCACACATGCCTCAGGAACACACACATACACATCAAGAACACAGACAGATGCCTCAGCAACACTCACACATGCCTCAGGAACACACACATACACCTCAGGAACACACACACATGCCTCAGGAACACTCACACTTGACTCAGAAACACACACACATGCCTCAGGAACACACACACATACGCCTCAGGAACACTCACACATGCCTCAGGAACACACACACGCATCAGGAACACACACACATGCCTCAGGAACACTCACACAGGCCTCAGGAACACACACATGCCTCAGGAACACTCACACACGCCTCAGTAAGACACACACACGCCTCAGGAACACACACACACACCTCAGGAACACACACACATGACTCAGGAACACACACACATGCCTCAGGAACACACACACACACACCTGAGGAACACAGACACATGCCTCAAGAACACACACACATGCCTTGGGAACACACACATGACTCAGGAACACACACACATGCCTCAGGAACACACACATGCCTCAGGAACACACACACACACCTCAGGAACATGGACACACGCCTCAGGAACACGCACATGCCTCAGGAACACACACACATGCCTCAGGAACGCAGACAGACGCCTCAGGAACATGCATACGCCTCAGGAACACAGACACACATGCCTCAGGAACATACACACATGCCTCAGGAACATACACACATGCCTCAGGAACACACACACATGCCTCAGGAACACACACAGATGCCTCATCAAAAGACACACACGCCTCAGGAACACACACACATGCCTCAGGGACACACACATGCCTCAGGAACACGCACATACACCTCAGGAACACACACACATGCCTCAGGAATACACAAACATGCCTCAAGAACACTCACACCTGCCTCAGGAACACACACACATGCCTCAGGAACACACACACATGCCTCAGGAACAAACACACATGCCTCAGAAACACACACACACGCCTCAGGAACACACACACATGCCTCAGGGACACTCACGCATGCCTCAGGAACACACACATACACCTCAGGAACACACACACATGCCTCAGGAACACTCACACATGCCTCAGGAAAACACACACATGCCTCAGGAACACTCACACATGCCTCAGGAACACACACACATGCCTCAGGAACACTCACACATGCCTCAGTAACACACACACATGCCTCAGGAACACACACACGCCTCAGGAACACAAACACATGCCTCAGGAACACACACACATGACTCAGGAACACACACACACATGCCTCAGGAACACACACACAAGCCTCAGGAACACACACACATGCCTCAGGATCACACACACATGCCTCAGGAACACACACACATGCCTCAGGAACACTCACACATGCCTCAGGAACACACACACACGCCTCAGGGACACACACACACACCTCAGGAACACACACACATGCCACAGGAATACACACGCGCCTCGGGGACACACACACATACGCCTCAGGAACACACACACACGCCTCAGGAACACACACACACATGCCTCAGGAACACACAGATATGCCTCAGGAACACAGACGCAAACCTCAGGAACACGCACGTGCCTCAGGAACAAGCACACACGCCTCAGGAAAACAGACACACCCATTAGGAACACGCACATGCCTCAGGAACACACACACATGACTCATGAACGCCGACACACGCCTCAGGAACACTCACATGCCTCAGGAACACACACACACAAACCTCAGGAACACACACACATGCCTCAGGAACACACACACACGCCTCAGGAGCACACACACACCTCAGGAACACACACACATGCCACACGAACACACACACATGACTCAGGAACACACACACACATGCCTCAGGAAGACACACACAAGCCTCAGGAACACACACACACACCTCAGGAACATGGACACACGCCTCAGGAACACGCACATGCCTCAGGAACACACACACATGCCTGCGGAACGCAGACAGACGCCTCAGGAACATGCACACGCCTCAGGAACACACACACATGCCTCAGGAACATACACACATGCCTCAGGAACATACACACATGCCTCAGGAACACACACACACGCCTCAGGAACACACACACATGCCTCATCAACAGACACACACGCCTCAGGAACACACACACATGCCTCAGGGACACACACATGCCTCAGGAACACGCACATACACCTCAGGAACACACACACATGCCTCAGGAATACACACACATGCCTCAAGAACACTCACACCTGCCTCAGGAACACACACACATGCCTCAGGAACATACACACATGCCTCAGGAACATACACACATGCCTCAGGAACACACACACACGCCTCAGGAACACACACACATGCCTCAGGGACACTCACGCATGCCTCAGGAACACACACATACACCTCAGGAACACACACACATGCCTCAGGAACACTCACACATGTCTCAGGAACACACACTCATGCCTCAGGAACACTCACACTTGCCTCCGGAACACACACACATGCCTCAGGAACACTCACACATGCCTCAGTAATACACACACATGCCTCAGGAACACACACACGCCTCAGGAACACAAACACATGCCTCAGGAACACACACACATGACTCAGGAACACACACACACATGCCTCAGGAACACACACACAAGCCTCAGGAACACACACACATGCCTCAGGATCACACACACATGCCTCAGGAACACACACACATGCCTCAGGAACACTCACACATGCCTCAGGAACACACACACACGCCTCAGGGACACACACACACACCTCAGGAACACACACACATGCCACAGGAATACACACGCGCCTCGGGGACACACACACATACGCCTCAGGAACACACACACACGCCTCAGGAACACACACACATGCCTCATCAACAGACACACACGCCTCAGGAACACACACACATGCCTCAGGGACACACACATGCCTCAGGAACACGCACATACACCTCAGGAACACACACACATGCCTCAGGAATACACACACATGCCTCAAGAACACTCACACCTGCCTCAGGAACACACACACATGCCTCAGGAACACACACACACTCCTCAGGAACAAACACACATGCCTCAGGAACACACACACATGCCTCAGGGACACTCACGCATGCCTCAGGAACACACACACACGTCTCATGGACACACACTCACACACCTCAGGAACACACACACATGACTCTGGAAAACTCACACATGCCTCAGGAACACACACATACACATCAAGAACACACACACATGCCTCAGCAACACTCACACATGCCTCAGGAACACACACATACACCTCAGGAACACACACACATGCCTCAGGAACACTGACACATGCCTCAGGAAAACACACACATGCCTCAGGAACACTCACACATGCCTCAGGAACACACACACATGCCTCAGGAACACTCACACAAGCCTCAGTAACACACACACATGCCTCAGGAACACACACGCCTGCCTCATGAACACACACACATGCCTCATGAACACACACACATGCCTTAGGAACACACACACATGCCTCAGGAACATGCACACAAGCCTAATGAACACACACACATGCCTCAGGAACACACACATGCCTCAGGAATACACACACATGCCTCAGGGACACACACACATGCCTCACAAACACTCACACTTGCCTCAGCAACACACACATGTGTTACGAACATACACACATGCCTCGGGAACACTCACACATGCCTCAGGAACACACACACATGCCTCAGGAACACACAAATACGCCTTAGGAACACACGCACATGCCTCAGGAACACACACACACATGCCTCAGGAACAAAGAAATATGCCTCAGCGACACACACAAATGCCGCAGGAACACACACACATGCCTCCGGAACACACGCACATGCCTCAGGAACACACAAACAAGCCTCAGGAACACACACACATACGCCTCAGGAACACAAACACATGCCTCAGGAACACACACACACGCCTCAGGGACACACACACACACCTCAGGAACACACACACATGCCACAGGAATACACACGCGCCTCGGGGACACACACACATACGCCTCAGGAACACACACACACGCCTCAGGAACACACACACACATGCCTCAGGAACACACAGATATGCCTCAGGAACACAGACGCAAACCTCAGGAACACGCACGTGCCTCAGGAACAAGCACACACGCCTCAGGAACACAGACACACGCATTAGGAACACGCACATGCCTCAGGAACACACACACATGACTCATGAACGCCGACACACGCCTCAGGAACACTCACATGCCTCAGGAACACACACACACAATCCTCAGGAACACACACACATGCCTCAGGAACACACACACACGCCTCAGGAACACACACACACCTCAGGAACACACACACATGCCACACGAACACACACACATGACTCAGGAACACACACACACATGCCTCAGGAAGACACACACAAGCCTCAGGAACACACACACACACCTCAGGAACACGGACACACGCCTCAGGAACACGCACATGCCTCAGGAACACACACACATGCCTGCGGAATGCAGACAGACGCCTCAGGAACATGCACACGCCTCAGGAACACACACACATGCCTCAGGAACATACACACATGCCTCAGGAACATACACACATGCCTCAGGAACACACACGCCTGCCTGATGAACACACACACATGCCTCAGGAACATACACACATGCCTCAGGAACACACACACACGCCTCAGGAACACACACACATGCCTCATCAACAGACACACACGCCTCAGGAACACACACACATGCCTCAGGGACACACACATGCCTCAGGAACATGCACATACACCTCAGGAACACACACACATTCCTCAGGAATACACACACATGCCTCAAGAACACTCACACCTGCCTCAGGAACACACACACATGCCTCAGGAACACACACACACTCCTCAGGAACAAACACACATGCCTCAGGAACACACACACACGCCTCAGGAACACACACACATGCCTCAGGGACACTCACGCATGCCTCAGGAACACACACACACGTCTCATGGACACACACTCACACACCTCAGGAACACACACACATGACTCTGGAAAACTCACACATGCCTCAGGAACACACACATACACATCAAGAACACACACACATGCCTCAGCAACACTCACACATGCCTCAGGAACACACACATACACCTCAGGAACACACACACATGCCTCAGGAACACTGACACATGCCTCAGGAAAACACACACATGCCTCAGGAACACTCACACATGCCTCAGGAACACACACACATGCCTCAGGAACACTCACACAAGCCTCAGTAACACACACACATGCCTCAGGAACACACGCCTGCCTCATGAACACACACACATGCCTCATGAACACACACACATGCCTTAGGAACACACACACATGCCTCAGGAACATGCACACAAGCCTAATGAACACACACACATGCCTCAGGAACACACACATGCCTCAGGAATACACACACATGCCTCAGGGACACACACACATGCCTCACAAACACTCACACTTGCCTCAGCAACACACACATGTGTTACGAACATACACACATGCCTCGGGAACACTCACACATGCCTCAGGAACACACACACATGCCTCAGGAACACACAAATACGCCTCACGAACACTCACACATGCCTCAGGAACACACAAATACGCCTCAGGAACACACGCACATGCCTCAGGAACACACACACACATGCCTCAGGAACAAAGAAATATGCCTCAGCGACACACACACATGCCGCAGGAACACACACACATGCCTCCGGAACACACGCACATGCCTCAGGAACACACAAACAAGCCTCAGGAACACACACACATACGCCTCAGGAACACAAACACATGCCTCAGGAACACACACACACGCCTCAGGGACACACACACACACCTCAGGAACACACACACATGCCACAGGAATACACACGCGCCTCGGGGACACACACACATACGCCTCAGGAACACACACACACGCCTCAGGAACACACACACACATGCCTCAGGAACACACAGATATGCCTCAGGAACACAGACGCAAACCTCAGGAACACGCACGTGCCTCAGGAACAAGCACACACGCCTCAGGAACACAGACACACGCATTAGGAACACGCACATGCCTCAGGAACACGCACACATGACTCATGAACGCCGACACACGCCTCAGGAACACTCACATGCCTCAGGAACACACACACACAATCCTCAGGAACACACACACATGCCTCAGGAACACACACACACGCCTCAGGAACACACACACACCTCAGGAACACACACACATGCCACACGAACACACACACATGACTCAGGAACACACACACACATGCCTCAGGAAGACACACACAAGCCTCAGGAACACACACACACACCTCAGGAACACGGACACACGCCTCAGGAACACGCACATGCCTCAGGAACACACACACATGCCTGCGGAATGCAGACAGACGCCTCAGGAACATGCACACGCCTCAGGAACACACACACATGCCTCAGGAACATACACACATGCCTCAGGAACATACACACATGCCTCAGGAACACACACGCCTGCCTGATGAACACACACACATGCCTCAGGAACATACACACATGCCTCAGGAACACACACACACGCCTCAGGAACACACAAACATGCCTCATCAACAGACACACACGCCTCAGGAACACACACACATGCCTCAGGGACACACACATGCCTCAGGAACATGCACATACACCTCAGGAACACACACACATGCCTCAGGAATACACACACATGCCTCAAGAACACTCACACCTGCCTCAGGAACACACACACATGCCTCAGGAACACACACACACTCCTCAGGAACAAACACACATGCCTCAGGAACACACACACACGCCTCAGGAACACACACACATGCCTCAGGGACACTCACGCATGCCTCAGGAACACACACACACGTCTCATGGACACACACTCACACACCTCAGGAACACACACACATGACTCTGGAAAACTCACACATGCCTCAGGAACACACACATACACATCAAGAACACACACACATGCCTCAGCAACACTCACACATGCCTCAGGAACACACACATACACCTCAGGAACACACACACATGCCTCAGGAACACTGACACATGCCTCAGGAAAACACACACATGCCTCAGGAACACTCACACATGCCTCAGGAACACACACACATGCCTCAGGAACAGTCACACAAGCCTCAGTAACACACACACATGCCTCAGGAACACACACGCCTGCCTCATGAACACACACACATGCCTCATGAACACACACACATGCCTTAGGCACACACACACATGCCTCAGGAACATGCACACAAGCCTAATGAACACACACACATGCCTCAGGAACACACACATGCCTCAGGAATACACACACATGCCTCAGGGACACACACACATGCCTCACAAACACTCACACTTGCCTCAGCAACACACACATGTGTTACGAACATACACACATGCCTCGGGAACACTCACACATGCCTCAGGAACACACACACATGCCTCAGGAACACACAAATACGCCTCACGAACACTCACACATGCCTCAGGAACACACAAATACGCCTCAGGAACACACGCACATGCCTCAGGAACACACACACACATGCCTCAGGAACAAAGAAATATGCCTCAGCGACACACACACATGCCGCAGGAACACACACACATGCCTCCGGAACACACGCACATGCCTCAGGAACACACAAACAAGCCTCAGGAACACACACACATACGCCTCAGGAACACAAACACATGCCTCAGGAACACTCACACACGCCTCATGAACAGACACACAAGCCTCAGGAACACTCACACATGCCTCAGGAACACACACACATGCCGCAGGAACACACACACATACGCCTCAGGAACACACACACACACGCTCAGGAACACACACACATGCCTCAGGAACACACACGTGACTCAGGAACACTCACACACGCCTCATGAACAGACACACAAGCCTCAGGAACACTGACACAAGCCTCAGGAACACTCACACATGCCTCAGGAACACACACACATGCCTCAGGAACACAAACACACACCTCAGGAACACACACACATGCCTCAGGAACACGCACACACGACTCAGGAACACAAAAACACGCCTCAGGAACACGCACACACGCCTCAGGAACACACACACATGTCTCAGGAACACACACACTTGCCTCAGGAACACAAACACACACCTCAGGAACACACAAACATGCCTCAGGAACACGCACACACGACTCAGGAACACACACACACGCCTTTGGAACACAAACACATGCCTCAGGAACACACACACATGCCTCAGGAACACGCACACACGCCTCAGGAACACGCACACACGCCTCAGGAACACACACACATGCCTCAGGAACACACACACAAGCCTCAGGAACACACACCCGTGCCTCTGGAACACACACACGCGCCTCTGGAACACACACACGCGCCTCAGGAACACACACACACACCTCAGGAACACACACACACGTCTCATGGACACACACTCACACACCTCAGGAACACACACACATGACTCTGGAAAACTCACACATGCCTCAGGAACACACACATACACATCAAGAACACAGACAGATGCCTCAGCAACACTCACACATGCCTCAGGAACACACACATACACCTCAGGAACACACACACATGCCTCAGGAACACTCACACATGACTCAGAAACACACACACATGCCTCAGGAACACACACACATACGCCTCAGGAACACTCACACATGCCTCAGGAACACTCACACACGCATCAGGAACACACACACATGCCTCAGGAACACTCACACAGGCCTCAGGAACACACACATGCCTCAGGAACACTCACACA
Source organism: Isurus oxyrinchus (assembly GCA_026770705.1). NCBI lineage: Eukaryota > Metazoa > Chordata > Chondrichthyes > Lamniformes > Lamnidae > Isurus > Isurus oxyrinchus. The sequence goes on from JANJGN010000010.1 coordinate 139,264,318, forward strand.
CGCCTCAGTAAGACACACACACGCCTCAGGAACACACACACACACACCTCAGGAACACACACACATGACTCAGGAACACACACACATGCATCTGGAACACACACACACACCTGAGGAACACAGACACATGCCTCAAGAACACACACACATGCCTTGGGAACACACACATGACTCAGGAACACACACACATGCCTCAGGAACACACACATGCCTCAGGAACACACACACACACCTCAGGAACACGGACACACGCCTCAGGAACACGCACATGCCTCAGGAACACGCACACATGCCTGAGGAACGCAGACAGACGCCTCAGGAACATGCACACGCCTCAGGAACACAGACACACATGCCTCAGGAACATACACACATGCCTCAGGAACATACACACATGCCTCAGGAACACACACACAGGCCTCAGGAACACACACACATGCCTCATCAACAGACACACACGCCTCAGGAACACACACACATGCCTCAGGGACACACACATGCCTCAGGAACACGCACATACACCTCAGGAACACACACACATGCCTCAGGAATACACAAACATGCCTCAAGAACACTCACACCTGCCTCAGGAACACACACACATGCCTCAGGAACACACACACACTCCTCAGGAACAAACACACATGCCTCAGGAACACACACACACGCCTCAGGAACACACACACATGCCTCAGGGAAACTCACGCATGCCTCAGGAACACACACATACACCTCAGGAACACACACACATGCCTCAGGAACACTCACACATGCCTCAGGAAAACACACACATGCCTCAGGAACACTCACACATGCCTCAGGAACACACACACATGCCTCAGGAACACTCACACATGCCTCAGAAACACACACACATGCCTCAGGAACACACACACGCCTCAGGAACACAAACACATGCCTCAGGAACACACACACATGACTCAGGAACACACACACACATGCCTCAGGAACACACACACAAGCCTCAGGAACACACACACATGCCTCAGGATCACACACACATGCCTCAGGAACACACACACATGCCTCAGGAACACTCACACATGCCTCAGGAACACACACACACGCCTCAGGGACACACACACACACCTCAGGAACACATACACATGCCACAGGAATACACACGCGCCTCGGGGACACACACACATACGCCTCAGGAACACACACACACGCCTCAGGAACACACACACACATGCCTCAGGAACACACAGATATGCCTCAGGAACACAGACGCAAACCTCAGGAACACGCACGTGCCTCAGGAACAAGCACACACGCCTCAGGAACACAGACACACGCATTAGGAACACGCACATGCCTCAGGAACACACACACATGACTCATGAACGCCGACACACGCCTCAGGAACACTCAGATGCCTCAGGAACACACACACACAATCCTCAGGAACACACACACATGCCTCAGGAACACACACACACGCCTCAGGAGCACAAACACACCTCAGGAACACACACACATGCCACACGAACACACACACATGACTCAGGAACACACACACACATGCCTCAGGAAGACACACACAAGCCTCAGGAACACACACACACACCTCAGGAACACGGACACACGCCTCAGGAACACGCACATGCCTCAGGAACACACACACATGCCTGCAGAACGCAGACAGACGCCTCAGGAACATGCACACGCCTCAGGAACACACACACATGCCTCAGGAACATACACACATGCCTCAGGAACATACACACATGCCTCAGGAACACACACACACGCCTCAGGAACACACACACATGCCTCATCAACAGACACACACGCCTCAGGAACACAGACACATGCCTCAGGGACACACACATGCCTCAGGAACACGCACATACACCTCAGGAACACACACACATGCCTCAGGAATACACACACATGCCGCAAGAACACTCACACCTGCCTCAGGAACACACACACATGCCTCAGGAACATACACACATGCCTCAGGAACATACACACATGCCTCAGGAACACACACACACGCCTCAGGAGCACACACACATGCCTCAGGGACACTCACGCATGCCTCAGGAACACACACATACACCTCAGGAACACACACACATGCCTCAGGAACACTCACACATGCCTCAGGAACACACACTCATGCCTCAGGAACACTCACACATGCCTCCGGAACACACACACATGCCTCAGGAACACTCACAAATGCCTCAGTAACACACACACAAGCCTCAGGAACACACACACGCCTCAGGAACACAAACACATGCCTCAGGAACACACACACATGACTCAGGAACACACACACACATGCCTCAGGAACACACACACAAGCCTCAGGAACACACACACATGCCTCAGGATCACACAGACATGCCTCAGGAACACACACACAAGCCTCAGGAACACTCACACATGCCTCAGGAACACACACACACGCCTCAGGGACACACACACACACCTCAGGAACACACACACATGCCACAGGAATACACACGCGCCTCGGGGACACACACACATACGCCTCAGGAACACACACACACGCCTCAGGAACACACACACACATGCCTCAGGAACACACAGATATGCCTCAGGAACACAGACGCAAACCTCAGGAACACGCACGTGCCTCAGGAACAAGCACACACGCCTCAGGAACACAGACACACGCATTAGGAACACGCACATGCCTCAGGAACACGCACACATGGCTCATGAACGCCGACACACGCCTCAGGAACAGTCACATGCCTCAGGAACACACACACACAATCCTCAGGAACACACACACATGCCTCAGGAACACACACACACGCCTCAGGAACACACACACACCTCAGGAACACACACACATGCCACACGAACACACACACATGACTCAGGAACACACACACACATGCCTCAGGAAGACACACACAAGCCTCAGGAACACACACACACACCTCAGGAACACGGACACACGCCTCAGGAACACGCACATGCCTCAGGAACACACACACATGCCTGAGGAACGCAGACAGACGCCTCAGGAACATGCACACGCCTCAGGAACACACTCACATGCCTCAGGAACATACACACATGCCTCAGGAACATACACACATGCCTCAGGAACACACACACACGCCTCAGGAACACACACACATGCCTCAACAACAGACACACACGCCTCAGGAACACACACACATGCCTCAGGGACACACACATGCCTCAGGAACACGCACATACACCTCAGGAACACACACACATGCCTCAGGAATACACACACATGCCTCAAGAACACTCACACCTGCCTCAGGAACACACACATATGCCTCAGGAACACACACACACTCCTCAGGAACAAACACACATGCCTCAGGAACACACACACACGCCTCAGGAACACACACACATGCCTCAGGGACACTCACGCATTCCTCAGGAACACACACATACACCTCAGGAACACACACACATGCCTCAGGAACACTGACACATGCCTCAGGAAAACACACACATGCCTCAGGAACACTCACACATGCCTCAGGAACACACACACATGCCTCAGGAACACTCACACAAGCCTCAGTAACACACACACATGCCTCAGGAACACACACGCCTGCCTCATGAACACACACACATGCCTCATGAACACACACACATGCCTCAGGAACACACACACACGCCTCAGAAACACTCGCACATGCCTCAGGAACACACACACACGCCTCAGGAACACACACACGCCTCAGGAACACACACACATGCCTCAGGAACACACACACATGACTCAGGAACACACACACACATGCCTCAGGAACACACACACAAGCCCCAGGAACACACACACATGCCTCAGGATCACACACACATGCCTCAGGAGCACACACACATGCCTCAGGAACACTCACACATGCCTCAGGAACACACAAACACGCCTCAGGGACACACACACACACCTCAGGAACACACACACATGCCACAGGAATACACACGCGCCTCGGGGACACACACACATACGCCTCAGGAACACACACACACGCCTCAGGAACACACACACATGCCTCAGGAACACACAGATATGCCTCAGGAACACAGACACAAACCTCAGGAACATGCACGTGCCTCAGGAACAAGCACACACGCCTCAGAACACAGACACACGCATTAGGAACACGCACATGCCTCAGGAACACGCACACATGACTCATGAACGCCGACACACGCCTCAGGAACACGCACATACCTCAGGAACACACAGACACAATCCTCAGGAACACACGCACATGCCTCAGGAACACACACACACGCCTCAGGAACACACACACACCTCAGGAACACACACACATGCCTCAGGAACACACACACATGACTCAGGAACACATACACACATGCCTCAGGAACACACACACAAGCCACAGGAACACACACACATGCCTCAGGAACACACACATGCCTCAGGAACACACACACATGCCTCAGGAACACTCACACAAGCCTCAGGAACACACACACACGCCTCAGGGACACACACACATGCGTCAGGAACACACAGATATGCCTCAGGAACAAAGACGCACACCTCAGGAACACGCACATGCCTCAGGAACAAGCACACAAGCCTCAGGAACACAGACACACGCCTCAGGAACATGCACATGCCTCAGGAACACGCACACATGACTCAGGAATGCAGACACACGCCTCAGGAACACTCACATGCCTCAGGAACACACACACACGTCTCAGGAACACTCACACATGCCTCAGGAACACACACACATGCCTTACAAACACACACACATGCCTCAGGAACACACACACATGCCTCAGGAACACTCACACATGCCTCAGGAACACACACACATGCCTCAGGAACACTCACACATGCCTAATGAACACGCACACATGCCTCAGGAACACAGACACACGGCTATGGAACACACACACACATCTCAGGAAGGCACACACATGCCTCAGGAACACACACACATGCCTCAGGAACACGCACACATGCCTCAGGAACACACACACACTCCTCAGGAACAAACACACATGCCTCAGGAACACACACTCATGCCTCAGGAACACACACACATGCCCCAGGAACACACAAATACGCCTCACGAACACTCACACTTGCCTCAGGAACACACAAATACGCCTCTGGAACACACGCACATGCCTCAGGAACACACACACACATGCCTCAGGAAGACTCACACATGCCTCAGGAATACACACACATGCCTCAGGAACAAAGAAATATGCCTCCGCGACACACACACATGCCGCAGGAACACACACACATGCCTCCGGAACACACACACATGCCTCAGGAACACACAAACAAGCCTCAGGAACAGACACACATACGCCTCAGGAACACAAACACATGCCTCAGGAACACTCACACACGCCTCATGAACAGACACACAAGCCTCAGGAACACTCACACATGCCTCAGGAACACACACACATGCCTCAGGAACACACACACATACGCCTCAGGAACACACACACACACGCCTCAGGAACACACACACATGCCTCAGGAACACACACGTGACTCAGGAACACTCACACACGCCTCATGAACAGACACACAAGCCTCAGGAACACTCACACAAGCCTCAGGAACACTCACACATGCCTCAGGAACACACACACATGCCTCAGGAACACAAACACACACCTCAGGAACACACACACATGCCTCAGGAACACGCACACACGACTCAGGAACACAAACACACGCCTCAGGAACACACACACATGCCTCAGGAACACACACACACTCCTCAGGAACACGCACACACGCCTCAGGAACACACACACATGTCTCAGGAACACACACACTTGCCTCAGGAACACAAACACACACCTCAGGAACACACACACATGCCTCAGGAACACGCACACACGACTCAGGAACACACACACACGCCTTAGGAACACAAACACATGCCTCAGGAACACACACACATGCCTCAGGAACACGCACACACGCCTCAGGAACACGCACACACGCCTCAGGAACACACACACATGCCTCAGGAACACACACACAAGCCTCAGGAACACACACCCGTGCCTCTGGAACACACACACGCGCCTCTGGAACACACACACGCGCCTCAGGAACACACACACACACCTCAGGAACACACACACACGTCTCATGGACACACACTCACACACCTCAGGAACACACACACATGACTCTGGAAAACGCACACATGCCTCAGGAACACACACATACACATCAAGAACACAGACAGATGCCTCAGCAACACTCACACATGCCTCAGGAACACACACATACACCTCAGGAACACACACACATGCCTCAGGAACACTCACACATGACTCAGAAACACACACACATGCCTCAGGAACACACACACATACGCCTCAGGAACACTCACACATGCCTCAGGAACACTCACACACGCATCAGGAACACACACACATGCCTCAGGAACACTCACACAGGCCTCAGGAACACACACATGCCTCAGGAACACTCACACACGCCTCAGTAAGACACACACACGCCTCAGGAACACACACACACACCTCAGGAACACACACACATGACTCAGGAACACACACACATGCCTCAGGAACACACACACACACCTGAGGAACACAGACACATGCCTCAGGAAAACACACACATGCCTTGGGAACACACACATGACTCAGCAACACACACACATGCCTCAGGAACACACACATGCCTCAGGAACACACACACACACCTCAGGAACACAGACACACGCCTCAGGAACACGCACATGCCTCAGGAACACGCACACATGCCTGAGGAACGCAGACAGACGCCTCAGGAACATGCACACGCCTCAGGAACACAGACACACATGCCTCAGGAACATACACACATGCCTCAGGAACATACACACATGCCTCAGGAACACACACACAGGCCTCAGGAACACACACACATGCCTCATCAACAGACACACACGCCTCAGGAACACACACACATGCCTCAGGAACACACACACATGCCTCAGGGACACTCACGCATGCCTCAGGAACACACACATACACCTCAGGAACACACACACATGCCTCAGGAACACTCACACATGCCTCAGGAAAACACACACATGCCTCAGGAACACTCACACATGCCTCAGGAACACACACACATGCCTCAGGAACACTCACACATGCCTCAGAAACACACACACATGCCTCAGGAACACACACACGCCTCAGGAACACAAACACATGCCTCAGGAACACACACACATGACTCAGGAACACACACACACATGCCTCAGGAACACACACACAAGCCTCAGGAACACACACACATGCCTCAGGATCACACACACATGCCTCAGGAACACACACACATGCCTCAGGAACACTCACACATGCCTCAGGAACACACACACACGCCTCAGGGACACACACACACACCTCAGGAACACACACACATGCCACAGGAATACACACGCGCCTCGGGGACACACACACATACGCCTCAGGAACACACACACACGCCTCAGGAACACACACACACATGCCTCAGGAACACACAGATATGCCTCAGGAACACAGACGCAAACCTCAGGAACACGCACGTGCCTCAGGAACAAGCACACACACCTCAGGAACACAGACACACGCATTAGGAACACGCACATGCCTCAGGAACACACACACATGACTCATGAACGCCGACACACGCCTCAGGAACACTCAGATGCCTCAGGAACACACACACACAATCCTCAGGAACACACACACATGCCTCAGGAACACACACACACGCCTCAGGAGCACAAACACACCTCAGGAACACACACACATGCCACACGAACACACACACATGACTCAGGAACACACACACACATGCCTCAGGAAGACACACACAAGCCTCAGGAACACACACACACACCTCAGGAACACGGACACACGCCTCAGGAACACGCACATGCCTCAGGAACACACACACATGCCTGCGGAACGCAGACAGACGCCTCAGGAACATGCACACGCCTCAGGAACACACACACATGCCTCAGGAACATACACACATGCCTCAGGAACATACACACATGCCTCAGGAACACACACACACGCCTCAGGAACACACACACATGCCTCATCAACAGACACACACGCCTCAGGAACACACACACATGCCTCAGGGACACACACATGCCTCAGGAACACGCACATACACCTCAGGAACACACACACATGCCTCAGGAACACTCACACATGCCTCAGGAAAACACACACATGCCTCAGGAACACTCACACATGCCTCAGGAACACACACACATGCCTCAGGAACACTCACACATGCCTCAGAAACACACACACATGCCTCAGGAACACACACACGCCTCAGGAACACAAACACATGCCTCAGGAACACACACACATGACTCAGGAACACACACACACATGCCTCAGGAACACACACACAAGCCTCAGGAACACACACACATGCCTCAGGATCACACACACATGCCTCAGGAACACACACACATGCCTCAGGAACACTCACACATGCCTCAGGAACACACACACACGCCTCAGGGACACACTCATGCACCTCAGGAACACACACACATGCCACAGGAATACACATGCGCCTCGGGGACACACACACATACGCCTCAGGAACACACACACACGCCTCAGGAACACACACACACATGCCTCAGGAACACACAGATATGCCTCAGGAACACAGACGCAAACCTCAGGAACACGCACGTGCCTCAGGAACAAGCACACACGCCTCAGGAACACAGACACACGCATTAGGAACACGCACATGCCTCAGGAACACACACACATGACTCATGAACGCCGACACACGCCTCAGGAACACTCACATGCCTCAGGAACACACACACACAATCCTCAGGAACACACACACATGCCTCAGGAACACACACACACGCCTCAGGAGCACACACACACCTCAGGAACACACACACATGCCACACGAACACACACACATGACTCAGGAACACACACACACATGCCTCAGGAAGACACACACAAGCCTCAGGAACACACACACACACCTCAGGAACACGGACACACGCCTCAGGAACACGCACATGCCTCAGGAACACACACACATGCCTGCGGAACGCAGACAGACGCCTCAGGAACATGCACACGCCTCAGGAACACACACACATGCCTCAGGAACATACACACATGCCTCAGGAACATACACACATGCCTCAGGAACACACACACACGCCTCAGGAACACACACACATGCCTCATCAACAGACACACACGCCTCAGGAACACACACACATGCCTCAGGGACACACACATGCCTCAGGAACACGCACATACACCTCAGGAACACACACACATGCCTCAGGAATACACACACATGCCTCAAGAACACTCACACCTGCCTCAGGAACACACACACATGCCTCAGGAACATACACACATGCCTCAGGAACATACACACATGCCTCAGGAACACACACACACGCCTCAGGAGCACACACACATGCCTCAGGGACACTCACGCATGCCTCAGGAACACACACATACACCTCAGGAACACACACACATGCCTCAGGAACACTCACACATGCCTCAGGAACACACACTCATGCCTCAGGAACATTCACACATGCCTCCGGAACACACACACATGCCTCAGGAACACTCACACATGCCTCAGTAACACACACACATGCCTCAGGAACACACACACGCCTCAGGAACACAAACACATGCCTCAGGAACACACACACATGACTCAGGAACACACACACACATGCCTCAGGAACACACACACAAGCCTCAGGAACACACACACATGCCTCAGCATCACACACACATGCCTCAGGAACACACACACATGCCTCAGGAACACTCACACATGCCTCAGGAACACACACACACGCCTCAGGGACACACACACACACCTCAGGAACACACACACATGCCACAGGAATACACACGCGCCTCGGGGACACACACACATACGCCTCAGGAACACACACAGACGCCTCAGGAACACACACACACATGCCTCAGGAACACACAGATATGCCTCAGGAACACAGACGCAAACCTCAGGAACACGCACGTGCCTCAGGAACAAGCACACACGCCTCAGGAACACAGACACACGCATTAGGAACACGCACATGCCTCAGGAACACGCACACATGACTCATGAACGCCGACACACGCCTCAGGAACAATCACATGCCTCAGGAACACACACACACAATCCTCAGGAACACACACACATGCCTCAGGAACACCCACACACGCCTCAGGAACACACACACACCTCAGGAACACACACACATGCCTCAGGAACACACACACATGACTCAGGAACACATACACACATGCCTCAGGAACACACACACAAGCCTCAGGAACACACACACATGCCTCAGGAACACACACACATGCCTCAGGAACACACACACATGCCTCAGGAACACTCACACAAGCCTCAGGAACACACACACACGCCTCAGGGACACACACACATGCGTCAGGAACACACAGATATGCCTCAGGAACAAAGACGCACACCTCAGGAACACGCACATGCCTCAAGAACAAGCACACAAGCCTCAGGAACACTGACACACGCCTCAGGAACATGCACATGCCTCAGGAACACGCACACATGACTCAGGAATGCAGACACACGCCTCAGGAACACTCACATGCCTCAGGAACACACACACACGTCTCAGGAACACTCACACATGCCTCAGGAACACACACACATGCCTTACAAACACACACACTTGCCTCAGGAACACACACACATGCCTCAGGAACACTCACACATGCCTCAGGAACACACACACATGCCTCAGGAACACTCACACATGCCTAATGAACACGCACACATGCCTCAGGAACACAGACACATGGCTCTGGAACACACACACACACCTCAGGAAGGCACACACATGCCTCAGGAACACACACACATGCCTCAGGAACACGCACACATGCCTCAGGAACACACACACACTCCTCAGGAACAAACACACATGCCTCAGGAACACACACTCATGCCTCAGGAACACACAAATACGCCTCACGAACACTCACACATGCCTCAGGAACACACAAATACGCCTCAGGAACACACGCACATGCCTCAGGAACACACACACACATGCCTCAGGAAGACTCACACATGCCTCCGGAATACACACACATGCCTCAGGAACAAAGAAATATGCCTCCGCGACACACACACATGCCGCAGGAACACACACACATGCCTCCGGAACACACGCACATGCCTCAGGAACACACAAACAAGCCTCAGGAACACACACACATACGCCTCAGGAACACAAACACATGCCTCAGGAACACTCACACACGCTTCATGAACAGACACACAAGCCTCAGGAACACTCACACATGCCTCAGGAACACACACACATGCCTCAGGAACACACACACATACGCCTCAGGAACACACACACACACGCCTCAGGAACACACACACATGCCTCAGGAACACACACGTGACTCAGGAACACTCACACACGCCTCATGAACAGACACACAAGCCTCAGGAACACTCACACAAGCCTCAGGAACACTCACACATGCCTCAGGAACACACACACATGCCTCAGGAACACAAACACACACCTCAGGAACACACACACATGCCTCAGGAACACGCACACACGACTCAGGAACACAAACACACGCCTCAGGAACACACACACATGCCTCAGGAACACACACACACTCCTCAGGAAAACGCACACACGCCTCAGGAACACACACACATGCCTCAGCATCACACACACATGCCTCAGGAACACACACACATGCCTCAGGAACACTCACACATGCCTCAGGAACACACACACACGCCTCAGGGACACACACACACACCTCAGGAACACACACACATGCCACAGGAATACACACGCGCCTCGGGGACACACACACATACGCCTCAGGAACACACACAGACGCCTCAGGAACACACACACACATGCCTCAGGAACACACAGATATGCCTCAGGAACACAGACGCAAACCTCAGGAACACGCACGTGCCTCAGGAACAAGCACACACGCCTCAGGAACACAGACACACGCATTAGGAACACGCACATGCCTCAGGAACACGCACACATGACTCATGAACGCCGACACACGCCTCAGGAACAATCACATGCCTCAGGAACACACACACACAATCCTCAGGAACACACACACATGCCTCAGGAACACACACACACGCCTCAGGAACACACACACACCTCAGGAACACACACACATGCCTCAGGAACACACACACATAACTCAGGAACACATACACACATGCCTCAGGAACACACACACAAGCCTCAGGAACACACACACATGCCTCAGGAACACACACACATGCCTCAGGAACACACACACATGCCTCAGGAACACTCACACAAGCCTCAGGAACACACACACACGCCTCAGGGACACACACACATGCGTCAGGAACACACAGATATGCCTCAGGAACACAGACGCACACCTCAGGAACACGCACATGCCTCAAGAACAAGCACACAAGCCTCAGGAACACAGACACACGCCTCAGGAACATGCACATGCCTCAGGAACACGCACACATGACTCAGGAATGCAGACACACGCCTCAGGAACACTCACATGCCTCAGGAACACACACACACGTCTCAGGAACACTCACACATGCCTCAGGAACACACACACATGCCTTACAAACACACACACTTGCCTCAGGAACACACACACATGCCTCAGGAACACTCACACATGCCTCAGGAACACACACACATGCCTCAGGAACACTCACACATGCCTAATGAACACGCACACATGCCTCAGGAACACAGACACATGGCTCTGGAACACACACACACACCTCAGGAAGGCACACACATGCCTCAGGAACACACACACATGCCTCAGGAACACGCACACATGCCTCAGGAACACACACACACTCCTCAGGAACAAACACACATGCCTCAGGAACACACACTCATGCCTCAGGAACACACAAATACGCCTCACGAACACTCACACATGCCTCAGGAACACACAAATACGCCTCAGGAACACACGCACATGCCTCAGGAACACACACACACATGCCTCAGGAAGACTCACACATGCCTCCGGAATACACACACATGCCTCAGGAACAAAGAAATATGCCTCCGCGACACACACACATGCCGCAGGAACACACACACATGCCTCCGGAACACACGCACATGCCTCAGGAACACACAAACAAGCCTCAGGAACACACACACATACGCCTCAGGAACACAAACACATGCCTCAGGAACACTCACACACGCTTCATGAACAGACACACAAGCCTCAGGAACACTCACACATGCCTCAGGAACACACACACATGCCTCAGGAACACACACACATACGCCTCAGGAACACACACACACACGCCTCAGGAACACACACACATGCCTCAGGAACACACACGTGACTCAGGAACACTCACACACGCCTCATGAACAGACACACAAGCCTCAGGAACACTCACACAAGCCTCAGGAACACTCACACATGCCTCAGGAACACACACACATGCCTCAGGAACACAAACACACACCTCAGGAACACACACACATGCCTCAGGAACACGCACACACGACTCAGGAACACAAACACACGCCTCAGGAACACACACACATGCCTCAGGAACACACACACACTCCTCAGGAAAACGCACACACGCCTCAGGAACACACACACATGTCTCAGGAACACACACACTTGCCTCAGGAACACAAACACACACCTCAGGAACACACACACATGCCTCAGGAACACGCACACACGACTCAGGAACACACACACACGCCTTAGGAACACAAACACATGCCTCAGGAACACACACACATGCCTCAGGAACACGCACACACGCCTCAGGAACACGCACACACGCCTCAGGAACACACACACATGCCTCAGGAACACACACACAAGCCTCAGGAACACACACCCGTGCCTCTGGAACACACACACGCGCCTCTGGAACACACACACGCGCCTCAGGAACACACACACACACCTCAGGAACACACACACACGTCTCATGGACACACACTCACACACCTCAGGAACACACACACATGACTCTGGAAAACTCACACATGCCTCAGGAACACACACATACACATCAAGAACACAGACAGATGCCGCAGCAACACTCACACATGCCTCAGGAACACACACATACACCTCAGTAACACACACACATGCCTCAGGAACACTGACACATGCCTCAGGAAAACACACACATGCCTCAGGAACACTCACACATGCCTCAGGAACACACACACATGCCTCAGGAACACGCACACAAGCCTCAGTAACACACACACATGCCTCAGGAACACACACGCCTGCCTCATGAACACACACACATGCCTCATGAACACACACACATGCCTCAGGAACACACACACATGCCTCAGGAACATGCACACAAGCCTAATGAACACACACACATGCCTCAGGAACACACACATGCCTCAGGAATAAACACACATGCCTCAGGGACACACACACATGCCTCACAAACACTCACACTTGCCTCAGCAACAAACACATGTGTTACGAACATACACACATGCCTCGGGAACACTCACACATGCCTCAGGAACACACACACATGCCTCAGGAACACACAAATACGCCTCACGAACACTCACACATGCCTCAGGAACACACAAATACGCCTCAGGAACACACGCACATGCCTCAGGAACACACACACACATGCCTCAGGAAGACTCACACATGCCTCAGGAATACACACACATGCCTCAGGAACAAAGAAATATGCCTCAGCGACACACACACATGCCGCAGGAACACACACACACATGCCTCCGGAACACACGCACATGCCTCAGGAACACACAAACAAGCCTCAGGAACACAGACACATACGCCTCAGGAACACAAACACATGCCTCAGGAACACTCACACACGCCTCATGAACAGACACACACATGCCTCAGGAACACTCACACATGCCTCAGGAACACACACACATGCCTCAGGAACACACACACATACGCCTCAGGAACACACACACACACGCCTCAGGAACACACACACATGCCTCAGGAACACACACGTGACTCAGGAACACTCACACACGCCTCATGAACAGACACACAAGCCTCAGGAACACTCACACAAGCATCAGGAACACTCACACATGCCTCAGGAACACACACACATGCCTCAGGAACACAAACACACACCTCAGGAACACACACACATGCCTCAGGAACACGCACACACGACTCAGGAACACAAACACACGCCTCAGGAACACACACACATGCCTCAGGAACACACACACACTCCTCAGGAACACGCACACATGCCTCAGGAACACACACACATGTCTCAGGAACACACACACTTGCCTCAGGAACACAAACACACACCTCAGAAACACACACACATGCCTCAGGAACACGCACACACGACTCAGGAACACACAAACACGCCTTAGGAACACAAACACATGCCTCAGGAACACACACACATGCCTCAGGAACACGCACACACGCCTCAGGAACACGCACACACGCCTCAGGAACACACACACATGCCTCAGGAACACACACGCAAGCCTCAGGAACACACACCCGTGCCTCTGGAACACACTCACGCGCCTCTGGAACACACACACGCGCCTCAGGAACACACACACACACCTCAGGAACACACACACACGTCTCATGGACACACACTCACACACCTCAGGAACACACACACATGACTCTGGAAAACTCACACATGCCTCAGGAACACACACATACACATCAAGAACACAGACAGACGCCTCAGCAACACTCACACATGCCTCAGGAACACACACATACACCTCAGGAACACACACACATGCCTCAGGAACACTCACACATGACTCAGAAACACACACACACATGCCTCAGGAACACACACACATACGCCTCAGGAACACTCACACATGCCTCAGGAACACACACACGCATCAGGAACACACACACATGCCTCAGGAACACTCACACAGGCCTCATGAACACACACATGCCTCAGGAACACTCACACACGCCTCAGTAAGACACACACACGCCTCAGGAACACACACACACACCTCAGGAACACACACACATGACTCAGGAACACACACACATGCCTCAGGAACACACACACACACCTGAGGAACACAGACACATGCCTCAAGAACACACACACATGCCTTGGAACACACACATGACTCAGGAACACACACACATGCCTCAGGAACACACACATGCCTCAGGAACACACACACACACCTCAGGAACACGGACACACGCCTCAGGAACACGCACATGCCTCAGAAACACGCACACATGCCTGAGGAACGCAGACAGACGCCTCAGGAACATGCACACGCCTCAGGAACACAGACACACATGCCTCAGGAACACACACACATGCCTCAGGAACATACACACATGCCTCAGGAACACACACACAGGCCTCAGGAACACACACACATGCCTCATCAACAGACACACACGCCTCAGGAACACACACACATGCCTCAGGGACACACACATGCCTCAGGAACACGCACATACACCTCAGGAACACACACACATGCCTCAGGAATACACAAACATGCCTCAAGAACACTCACACCTGCCTCAGGAACACACACACATGCCTCAGGAACACACACACACTCCTCAGGAACAAACACACATGCCTCAGGAACACACACACACGCCTCAGGAACACACACACATGCCTCAGGGACACTCACGCATGCCTCAGGAACACACACATACACCTCAGGAACACACACATATGCCTCAGGAACACTCACACATGCCTCAGGAACACACACACATGCCTCAGGAACACTCACACATGCCTCAGTAACACACACACATGCCTCAGGAACACACACACGCCTCAGGAACACAAACACATGCCTCAGGAACACACACACATGACTCAGGAACACACACACACATGCCTCAGGAACACACACACAAGCCTCAGGAACACACACACATGCCTCAGGAACACACACACATGCCTCAGGAACACACAGATATGCCTCAGGAACACAGACGCAAACCTCAGGAACACGGACGTGCCTCAGGAACAAGCACACACGCCTCAGGAACACAGACACACGCATTAGGAACACGCACATGCCTCAGGAACACACACACATGACTCATGAACGCCGACACACGCCTCAGGAACACTCACATGCCTCAGGAACACACACACACAATCCTCAGGAACACACACACATGCCTCAGGAACACACACACACGCCTCAGGAGCACACACACACCTCAGGAACACACACACATGCCACACGAACACACACACATGACTCAGGAACACACACACACATGCCTCAGGAAGACACACACAAGCCTCAGGAACACACACACACACCTCAGGAACACGGACACACGCCTCAGGAACACGCACATGCCTCAGGAACACACACACATGCCTGCGGAACGCAGACAGACGCCTCAGGAACATGCACATGCCTCAGGAACACACACACATGCCTCAGGAACATACACACATGCCTCAGGAACATACACACATGCCTCAGGAACACACACACACGCCTCAGGAACACACACACATGCCTCAGGAACACGCACACACGCCTCAGGAACACGCACACACGCCTCAGGAACACACACACATGCCTCAGGAACACACACGCAAGCCTCAGGAACACACACCCGTGCCTCTGGAACACACTCACGCGCCTCTGGAACACACACACGCGCCTCAGGAACACACACACACACCTCAGGAACACACACACACGTCTCATGGACACACACTCACACACCTCAGGAACACACACACATGACTCTGGAAAACTCACACATGCCTCAGGAACACACACATACACATCAAGAACACAGACAGACGCCTCAGCAACACTCACACATGCCTCAGGAACACACACATACACCTCAGGAACACACACACATGCCTCAGGAACACTCACACATGACTCAGAAACACACACACATGCCTCAGGAACACACACACATACGCCTCAGGAACACTCACACATGCCTCAGGAACACACACACGCATCAGGAACACACACACATGCCTCAGGAACACTCACACAGGCCTCATGAACACACACATGCCTCAGGAACACTCACACACGCCTCAGTAAGACACACACACGCCTCAGGAACACACACACACACCTCAGGAACACACACACATGACTCAGGAACACACACACATGCCTCAGGAACACACACACACACCTGAGGAACACAGACACATGCCTCAAGAACACACACACATGCCTTGGAACACACACATGACTCAGGAACACACACACATGCCTCAGGAACACACACATGCCTCAGGAACACACACACACACCTCAGGAACACGGACACACGCCTCAGGAACACGCACATGCCTCAGAAACACGCACACATGCCTGAGGAACGCAGACAGACGCCTCAGGAACATGCACACGCCTCAGGAACACAGACACACATGCCTCAGGAACATACACACATGCCTCAGGAACATACACACATGCCTCAGGAACACACACACAGGCCTCAGGAACACACACACATGCCTCATCAACAGACACACACGCCTCAGGAACACACACACATGCCTCAGGGACACACACATGCCTCAGGAACACGCACATACACCTCAGGAACACACACACATGCCTCAGGAATACACAAACATGCCTCAAGAACACTCACACCTGCCTCAGGAACACACACACATGCCTCAGGAACACACACACACTCCTCAGGAACAAACACACATGCCTCAGGAACACACACACACGCCTCAGGAACACACACACATGCCTCAGGGACACTCACGCATGCCTCAGGAACACACACATACACCTCAGGAACACACACATATGCCTCAGGAACACTCACACATGCCTCAGGAACACACACACATGCCTCAGGAACACTCACACATGCCTCAGTAACACACACACATGCCTCAGGAACACACACACGCCTCAGGAACACAAACACATGCCTCAGGAACACACACACATGACTCAGGAACACACACACACATGCCTCAGGAACACACACACAAGCCTCAGGAACACACACACATGCCTCAGGAACACACACACATGCCTCAGGAACACACAGATATGCCTCAGGAACACAGACGCAAACCTCAGGAACACGGACGTGCCTCAGGAACAAGCACACACGCCTCAGGAACACAGACACACGCATTAGGAACACGCACATGCCTCAGGAACACACACACATGACTCATGAACGCCGACACACGCCTCAGGAACACTCACATGCCTCAGGAACACACACACACAATCCTCAGGAACACACACACATGCCTCAGGAACACACACACACGCCTCAGGAGCACACACACACCTCAGGAACACACACACATGCCACACGAACACACACACATGACTCAGGAACACACACACACATGCCTCAGGAAGACACACACAAGCCTCAGGAACACACACACACACCTCAGGAACACGGACACACGCCTCAGGAACACGCACATGCCTCAGGAACACACACACATGCCTGCGGAACGCAGACAGACGCCTCAGGAACATGCACATGCCTCAGGAACACACACACATGCCTCAGGAACATACACACATGCCTCAGGAACATACACACATGCCTCAGGAACACACACACACGCCTCAGGAACACACACACATGCCTCATCAACAGACACACACGCCTCAGGAACACACACACATGCCTCAGGGACACACACATGCCTCAGGAACACGCACATACACCTCAGGAACACACACACATGCCTCAGGAATACACACACATGCCTCAAGAACACTCACACCTGCCTCAGGAACACACACACATGCCTCAGGAACATACACACATGCCTCAGGAACATACACACATGCCTCAGGAACACACACACACGCCTCAGGAACACACACACATGCCTCAGGGACACTCACGCATGCCTCAGGAACACACACATACACCTCAGGAACACACACACATGCCTCAGGAACACTCACACATGCCTCAGGAACACACACTCATGCCTCAGGAACACTCACACATGCCTCCAGAACACACACACATGCCTCAGGAACACTCACACATGCCTCAGTAACACACACACATGCCTCAGGAACACACACACGCCTCAGGAACACAAACACATGCCTCAGGAACACACACACATGACTCAGGAACACACACACACATGCCTCAGGAACACACACACAAGCCTCAGGAACACACACACATGCCTCAGGATCACACACACATGCCTCAGGAACACACACACATGCCTCAGGAACACTCACACATGCCTCAGGAACACACACACACGCCTCAGGGACACACACACACACCTCAGGAACACACACACATGCCAGAGTAATACACACGCGCCTCGGGGACACACACACATACGCCTCAGGAACACACACACACGCCTCAGGAACACACACACACATGCCTCAGGAACACACAGATATGCCTCAGGAACACAGATGCAAACCTCAGGAACACGCACGTGCCTCAGGAACAAGCACACACGCCTCAGGAACACAGACACACGCATTAGGAACACGGACATGCCTCAGGAACACGCACACATGACTCATGAACGCCGACACACGCCTCAGGATCACTCACATGCCTCAGGAACACACACACACAATCCTCAGGAACACACACACATGCCTCAGGAACACACACACACGCCTCAGGAACACACACACACCTCAGGAACACACACACATGCCACACGAACACACACACATGACTCAGGAACACACACACACATGCCTCAGGAAGACACACACAAGCCTCAGGAACACACACACACACACCTCAGGAACACGGACACATGCCTCAGGAACACGCACATGCCTCAGGAACACACACAGATGCCTGCGGAACGCAGACAGATGCCTCAGGAACATGCACACGCCTCAGGAACACACACACATGCCTCAGGAACATACACACATGCCTCAGGAACATACACACATGCCTCAGGAACACACACACACGCCTCAGGAACACACACACAAGCCTCATCAACAGACACACACGCCTCAGGAACACACACACATGCCTCAGGGACACACACATGCCTCAGGAACACGCACATACACCTCAGGAACACACACACATGCCTCAGGATTACACACACATGCCTCAAGAACACTCACACCTGCCTCAGGAACACACACACATGCCTCAGGAACACACACACACTCCTCAGGAACAAACACACATGCCTCAGGAACACACACACACGCCTCAGGAACACACACACATGCCTCAGGGACACTCACGCATGCCTCAGGAACACACACATACACCTCAGGAACACACACATATGCCTCAGGAACACTCACACATGCCTCAGGAACACACACACATGCCTCAGGAACACTCACACATGCCTCAGTAACACACACACATGCCTCAGGAACACACACACGCCTCAGGAACACAAACACATGCCTCAGGAACACACACACATGACTCAGGAACACACACACACATGCCTCAGGAACACACACACAAGCCTCAGGAACACACACACATGCCTCAGGAACACACACACATGCCTCAGGAACACACAGATATGCCTCAGGAACACAGACGCAAACCTCAGGAACACGGACGTGCCTCAGGAACAAGCACACACGCCTCAGGAACACAGACACACGCATTAGGAACACGCACATGCCTCAGGAACACACACACATGACTCATGAACGCCGACACACGCCTCAGGAACACTCACATGCCTCAGGAACACACACACACAATCCTCAGGAACACACACACATGCCTCAGGAACACACACACACGCCTCAGGAGCACACACACACCTCAGGAACACACACACATGCCACACGAACACACACACATGACTCAGGAACACACACACACATGCCTCAGGAAGACACACACAAGCCTCAGGAACACACACACACACCTCAGGAACACGGACACACGCCTCAGGAACACGCACATGCCTCAGGAACACACACACATGCCTGCGGAACGCAGACAGACGCCTCAGGAACATGCACATGCCTCAGGAACACACACACATGCCTCAGGAACATACACACATGCCTCAGGAACATACACACATGCCTCAGGAACACACACACACGCCTCAGGAACACACACACATGCCTCATCAACAGACACACACGCCTCAGGAACACACACACATGCCTCAGGGACACACACATGCCTCAGGAACACGCACATACACCTCAGGAACACACACACATGCCTCAGGAATACACACACATGCCTCAAGAACACTCACACCTGCCTCAGGAACACACACACATGCCTCAGGAACATACACACATGCCTCAGGAACATACACACATGCCTCAGGAACACACACACACGCCTCAGGAACACACACACATGCCTCAGGGACACTCACGCATGCCTCAGGAACACACACATACACCTCAGGAACACACACACATGCCTCAGGAACACTCACACATGCCTCAGGAACACACACTCATGCCTCAGGAACACTCACACATGCCTCCAGAACACACACACATGCCTCAGGAACACTCACACATGCCTCAGTAACACACACACATGCCTCAGGAACACACACACGCCTCAGGAACACAAACACATGCCTCAGGAACACACACACATGACTCAGGAACACACACACACATGCCTCAGGAACACACACACAAGCCTCAGGAACACACACACATGCCTCAGGATCACACACACATGCCTCAGGAACACACACACATGCCTCAGGAACACTCACACATGCCTCAGGAACACACACACACGCCTCAGGGACACACACACACACCTCAGGAACACACACACATGCCAGAGTAATACACACGCGCCTCGGGGACACACACACATACGCCTCAGGAACACACACACACGCCTCAGGAACACACACACACATGCCTCAGGAACACACAGATATGCCTCAGGAACACAGATGCAAACCTCAGGAACACGCACGTGCCTCAGGAACAAGCACACACGCCTCAGGAACACAGACACACGCATTAGGAACACGGACATGCCTCAGGAACACGCACACATGACTCATGAACGCCGACACACGCCTCAGGATCACTCACATGCCTCAGGAACACACACACACAATCCTCAGGAACACACACACATGCCTCAGGAACACACACACACGCCTCAGGAACACACACACACCTCAGGAACACACACACATGCCACACGAACACACACACATGACTCAGGAACACACACACACATGCCTCAGGAAGACACACCCAAGCCTCAGGAACACACACACACACACCTCAGGAACACGGACACAAGCCTCAGGAACACGCACATGCCTCAGGAACACACACAGATGCCTGCGGAACGCAGACAGATGCCTCAGGAACATGCACACGCCTCAGGAACACACACACATGCCTCAGGAACATACACACATGCCTCAGGAACATACACACATGCCTCAGGAACACACACACACGCCTCAGGAACACACACACAAGCCTCATCAACAGACACACACGCCTCAGGAACACACACACATGCCTCAGGGACACACACATGCCTCAGGAACACGCACATACACCTCAGGAACACACACACATGCCTCAGGATTACACACACATGCCTCAAGAACACTCACACCTGCCTCAGGAACACACACACATGCCTCAGGAACACACACACACTCCTCAGGAACAAACACACATGCCTCAGGAACACACACACATGCCTCAGGAACACACACACATGCCTCAGGGACACTCACGCATTCCTCAGGAACACACACATACACCTCAGGAACACACACACATGCCTCAGGAACACTGACACATGCCTCAGGAAAACACACACATGCCTCAGGAACACTCACACATGCCTCAGGAACACACACACATGCCTCAGGAACACTCACACAAGCCTCAGTAATACACATACATGCCTCAGGAACACAGACGCCTGCCTCATGAACACACACATGCCTCATGAACACACACACACGCCTCAGAAACACACACACATGCCTCAGGGACACACACATGCCTCAGGAACAAGCACATACACCTCAGGAACACACACACATGCCTCAGGAATACACAAACATGCCTCAAGAACACTCACACCTGCCTCAGGAACACACACACATGCCTCAGGAACACACACACACTCCCCAGGAACAAACACACATGCCTCAGGAACACACACACACGCCT
Source organism: Isurus oxyrinchus (assembly GCA_026770705.1). Classification (NCBI taxonomy): domain Eukaryota; kingdom Metazoa; phylum Chordata; class Chondrichthyes; order Lamniformes; family Lamnidae; genus Isurus; species Isurus oxyrinchus. Next base: position 139,288,683 of record JANJGN010000010.1, read on the forward strand.
CAGGAACACACACACATGCCTCAGGGACACTCACGCATGCCTCAGGAACACACACATACACCTCAGGAACACACACACATGCCTCAGGAACACTCACACATGCCTCAGGAAAACACACACATGCCTCAGGAACACTCACACATGCCTCAGGAACACACACACATGCCTCAGGAACACTCACACATGCCTCAGTAACACACACACATGCCTCAGGAACACACACACGCCTCAGGAACACAAACACATGCCTCAGGAACACACACACATGACTCAGGAACACACACACACATGCCTCAGGAACACACACACAAGCCTCAGGAACACACACACATGCCTCAGGATCACACACACATGCCTCAGGAACACACACACATGCCTCAGGAACACTCACACATGCCTCAGGAACACACACACACGCCTCAGGGACACACACACACACCTCAGGAACACACACACATGCCACAGGAATACACACGCGCCTCGGGGACACACACACATACGCCTCAGGAACACACACACACGCCTCAGGAACACACACACACATGCCTCAGGAACACACAGATATGCCTCAGGAACACAGACGCAAACCTCAGGAACACGCACGTGCCTCAGGAACAAGCACACACGCCTCAGGAACACAGACACACGCATTAGGAACACGCACATGCCTCAGGAACACACACACATGACTCATGAACGCCGACACACGCCTCAGGAACACTCACATGCCTCAGGAACACACACACACAATCCTCAGGAACACACACACATGCCTCAGGAACACACACACACGCCTCAGGAGCACACACACACCTCAGGAACACACACACATGCCACACGAACACACACACATGACTCAGGAACACACACACACATGCCTCAGGAAGACACACACAAGCCTCAGGAACACACACACACACCTCAGGAACACGGACACACGCCTCAGGAACACGCACATGCCTCAGGAACACACACACATGCCTGCGGAACGCAGACAGACGCCTCAGGAACATGCACATGCCTCAGGAACACACACACATGCCTCAGGAACATACACACATGCCTCAGGAACATACACACATGCCTCAGGAACACACACACACGCCTCAGGAACACACACACATGCCTCATCAACAGACACACACGCCTCAGGAACACACACACATGCCTCAGGGACACACACATGCCTCAGGAACACGCACATACACCTCAGGAACACACACACATGCCTCAGGAACACTCACACATGCCTCAGGAACACACACACATGCCTCAGGAACACTCACACATGCCTAATGAACACGCACACATGCCTCAGGAACACAGACACACGGCTCTGGAACACACACACACACCTCAGGAAGGCACACACATGCCTCAGGAACACACACACATGCCTCAGGAACACGCACACATGCCTCAGGAACACACACACACTCCTCAGGAACAAACACACATGCCTCAGGAACACACACTCATGCCTCAGGAACACACACACATGCCTCAGGAACACTCACACATGCCTAATGAACACGCACACATGCCTCAGGAACACAGACACACGGCTCTGGAACACACACACACACCTCAGGAAGGCACACACATGCCTCAGGAACACACACACATGCCTCAGGAACACGCACACATGCCTCAGGAACACACACACACTCCTCAGGAACAAACACACATGCCTCAGGAACACACACTCATGCCTCAGGAACACACACACATGCCTCAGGGACACTCAGGCATGCCTCAGGAACACGCACACACACCTCAGGAACACACACACATGCCTAAGGAACACTCACACATGCCTCAGGAAAACACACATATGCCTCAGGAACACTCACACATGCCTCAGGAACACACACACACGCCTCAGGAACAATCACACATGCCTCAGTAACACACACACATGCCTCAGGAACACACACGCCTGCCTCATGAACACACACACATGCCTCAGGAACACACACACATGCCTCAGGAACACACACACACACCTCAGAAACACATGCACATGCCTCAGGAACACACACACACGCCTCAGGAACACACACACGCCTCAGGAACACACACACATGCCTCAGGGACACTCAGGCATGCCTCAGGAACACACACATACACCTCAGGAACACACACACATGCCTCAGGAACACTCACACTTGCCTCAGGAAAACACACACATGCCTCAGGAACACTCACACATGCCTCAGGAGCACACACACACGCCTCAGGAACACTCACACATGCCTCAGTAACACACACACATGCCTCAGGAACACACACGCCTGCCTCATGAACACACACACATGCCTCATGAACACACACACATGCCTCAGGAACACACACACACACCTCAGAAACACATGCACATGCCTCAGGAACACACACACACGCCTCAGGAACACACACACGCCTCAGGAACACACACACATGCCTCAGGAACACACACACATGACTCAGGAACACACACACACATGCCTCAGGAACACACACACAAGCCTCAGGAACACACACACATGCCTCAGGAGCACATACACATGCCTCAGGAACACACACACATGCCTCAGGAACACTCACACACGCCTCAGGGACACACACACACACCTCAGGAACACACACACATGCCACAGGAATACACACGCGGCTCGGGGACACACACACATACGCCTCAGGAACACACACACACGCCTCAGGAGCACACACACATGCCTCAGGAACACTCACACATGCCTCAGGAACACACACACATGCCTCAGGGACACACACACATGCCTCAGGAACACACAGATATGCCTCAGGAACACAGATGCACACCTCAGGAACACGCACATGCCTCAGGAACAAGCACACAAGCCTCAGGAAAACAGACACACGCCTCAGGAACATGCACATGCCTCCGGAACACGCACACATGGCTCAGGAATGCAGAAACACGCCTCAGGAACACTCACATGCCTCAGGAACACACACACACGCTTCAGGAGCACACACACATGCCTCAGGAACACACACACATGCCTTACGAACACACACACATGCCTCAGGAACACATACACATGCCTCAGGAACACACACGCCTGCCTCATGAACACACACACATGCCTCATGAACACACACACATGCCTCAGGAACACACACACACACCTCAGAAACACATGCACATGCCTCAGGAACACACACACACGCCTCAGGAGCACACACACGCCTCAGGAACACACACACATGCCTCAGGAACACACACACATGACTCAGGAACACACACACACATGCCTCAGGAACACACACACAAGCCTCCGGAACACACACACATGCCTCAGGATCACACACACATGCCTCAGGAACACACACACATGACTCAGGAACACACACACACATGCCTCAGGAACACGCACACAGACGCCTCAGGAACACACACGCAGGCCTCAGGGACACACACACATGCCTCACGAACACACACACATGCCTCAGGAACACACACACACACCTCAGGAACACACACACACGCCCCAGGGACACACACAAATGCCTCAGGAAGGCACACACATGCCTCAGGAACACTCACACATGCCTCAGGAACACACACACATGACTCAGAAACACACACACATGCCTCACGAACACACACACATGCCTCAGGAACACACACATACGTCTCATTAACACGTACACATGCCTCAGGAGCACACACATGCCTCAAGTATACACACACATGCCATGCCTCAGGAATACACACACATGCCTCACGAACACTCACACTTGCCTCAGGAACACACACATGCCTTACGAACACACACACATGCCTCAGGAACACTCACACATGTCTCAGGAACACACACACATGCCTCAGGAACACACAAATACGCCTCAGGAACACTCACACATGCCTCAGGAACACACAAATACGCCTCAGGAACACACACACATGCCTCAGGAACACACACACACACATGCATCAGGAAGACTCACACTTGCCTCAAGAATACACACACATGCCTCAGGAACAAAGAAATATGCCTCAGGGACACACACACATGCCGCAGGAACACACACGCATGCCTCAGGAACACAAACACATGCCTCAGGAACACTCACACATGCCTCATGAACAGACACACATGCCTCAGGAACACTCACACATGCCTCAGGAACACACACACATGCCTCAGGAACACACACACACGCCTCAGGAACACACACACACATGCCTCAAGAACACACACACATGCCTCAGGAACACTCACGTGACTCAGGAACACACACACATGCCTCAGGAACACACACACATGCCTCAGGAACACACACACACATGCCTCAGGAACACACACACATGCCTCAGGAACACACGCACATGCCTCAGGAACACACACACACATGCCTCAGGAACACACATACATGCCTCAGGAATACACACACATGTCTCAGGAACACACACACTTGCCTCAGGAACACACACACACACCTCAGGAACACACACACATGCCTCAGTAACATGCACACACGACTCAGGAACACACACACACGCCTCAGGAACACAAACACATGCCTCAGGAACACACACACATGCCTCAGGAACACACACACATGCCTCAGGAACACACACACACGCCTCAGGGACACACACACACACCTCAGGAACACACACACATGCCACAGGAATACACACGCGCCTCGGGGACACACACACATACGCCTCAGGAACACACACACACGCCTCAGGAACACACACACATGCCTCAGGAACACACAGATATGCCTCAGGAACACAGACGCAAACCTCTGGAACACGCACGTGGCTCAGGAACAAGCACACACGCCTCAGGAACACAGACACACGCATTAGGAACACGCACATGCCTCAGGAACACGCAAACATGACTCAGGAACGCCGACACCCGCCTCAGGAACACTCACATACCTCAGGAACACACACACACAATCCTCAGGAACACACGCACATGCCTCAGGAACACACACACACGCCTCAGGAACACACACACACCTCAGGAACACACACACACGCCTCAGGAACACACACACATGACTCAGGAACACACACACATGCCTCACGAACACACACACATGCCTCAGGAACACACACATACGTCTCATTAACACGAACACATGCCTCAGGAGCACACACATGCCTCAAGAATACACACACATGCCATGCCTCAGGAATACACACACATGCCTCACGAACACTCACACTTGCCTCAGGAACACAAACATGCCTTACGAACACACACACATGCCTCAGGAACACTCACACATGTCTCAGGAACACACACACATGCCTCAGGAACACACAGATACGCCTCAGGAACACTCACACATGCCTCAGGAACACACAAATACGCCTCAGGAACACACACACATGCCTCAGGAACACACACACACACATGCATCAGGAAGACTCACACTTGCCTCAAGAATACACACACATGCCTCAGGAACAAAGAAATATGCCTCAGGGACACACACACATGCCGCAGGAACACACACGCATGCCTCAGGAACACAAACACATGCCTCAGGAACACTCACACATGCCTCATGAACAGACACACATGCCTCAGGAACACTCACACATGCCTCAGGAACACACACACATGCCTCAGGAACACACACACACGCCTTAGGAACACACACACACATGCCTCAGGAACACACACACATGCCTCAGGAACACTCACGTGACTCAGGAACACACACACATGCCTCAGGAACACACACACATGCCTCAGGAACACACACACACATGCCTCAGGAACACACACACATGCCTCAGGAACACACGCACATGCCTCAGGAACACACACACACATGCCTCAGGAACACACATACATGCCTCAGGAATACACACACATGTCTCAGGAACACACACACTTGCCTCAGGAACACACACACACGCCTCAGGAACACACACACATGCCTCAGTAACATGCACACACGACTCAGGAACACACACACACGCCTCAGGAACACAAACACATGCCTCAGGAACACACACACATGCCTCAGGAACACACACACATGCCTCAGGAACACACACACACGCCTCAGGGACACACACACACACCTCAGGAACACACACACATGCCACAGGAATACACACGCGCCTCGGGGACAGACACACATACGCCTCAGGAACACACACACACGCCTCAGGAACACACACACATGCCTCAGGAACACACAGATATGCCTCGGGAACACAGACGCAAACCTCTGGAACACGCACGTGGCTCAGGAACAAGCACACACGCCTCAGGAACACAGACACACGCATTAGGAACACGCACATGCCTCAGGAACACGCAAACATGACTCAGGAACGCCGACACACGCCTCAGGAACACTCACATACCTCAGGAACACACACACACAATCCTCAGGAACACACGCACATGCCTCAGGAACACACACACACGCCTCAGGAACACACACACACGCCTCAGGAACACACACACATGACTCAGGAACACACACACACACGCCTCAGGAACACACACACAAGCCTCAGGAACACACACACATGCCTCAGGAACACACACACATGCCTCAGGAACACACACATATGCCTCAGGAACACACACACATGCCTCAGGAACACTCACACATGCCTCAGGAACACACACACATGACTCAGAAACACACACACATGCCTCACGAACACACACACATGCCTCAGGAACACACACATACGTCTCATTAACACGTACACATGCCTCAGGAGCACACACATGCCTCAAGAATACACACACATGCCATGCCTCAGGAATACACACACATGCCTCACGAACACTCACACTTGCCTCAGGAACACACACATGCCTTACGAACACACACACATGCCTCAGGAGCACTCACACATGTCTCAGGAACACAAACACATGCCTCAGGAACACACAAATACGCCTCAGGAACACTCACACATGCCTCAGGAACACACAAATACGCCTCAGGAACACACACACATGCCTCAGGAACACACACACACACATGCATCAGGAAGACTCACACTTGCCTCAAGAATACACACACATGCCTCAGGAACAAAGAAATATGCCTCAGGGAGACACACACATGCCGCAGGAACACACACGCATGCCTCAGGAACACAAACACATGCCTCAGGAACACTCACACATGCCTCATGAACAGACACACATGCCTCAGGAACACTCACACATGCCTCAGGAACACACACACATGCCTCAGGAACACACACACACGCCTCAGGAACACACACACACATGCCTCAAGAACACACACACATGCCTCAGGAACACTCACGTGACTCAGGAACACACACACATGCCTCAGGAACACACACACATGCCTCAGGAACACACACACACATGCCTCAGGAACACACACACATGCCTCAGGAACACACGCACATGCCTCAGGAACACACACACACATGCCTCAGGAACACACATACATGCCTCAGGAATACACACACATGTCTCAGGAACACACACACTTGCCTCAGGAACACACACACACGCCTCAGGAACACACACACATGCCTCAGTAACATGCACACACGACTCAGGAACACACACACACGCCTCAGGAACACAAACACATGCCTCAGGAACACACACACATGCCTCAGGAACACACACACATGCCTCAGGAACACACACACACGCCTCAGGGACACACACACACACCTCAGGAACACACACACATGCCACAGGAATACACACGCGCCTCGGGGACACACACACATACGCCTCAGGAACACACACACACGCCTCAGGAACACACACACATGCCTCAGGAACACACAGATATGCCTCAGGAACACAGACGCAAACCTCTGGAACACGCACGTGGCTCAGGAACAAGCACACACGCCTCAGGAACACAGACACACGCATTAGGAACACGCACATGCCTCAGGAACACGCAAACATGACTCAGGAACGCCGACACCCGCCTCAGGAACACTCACATACCTCAGGAACACACACACACAATCCTCAGGAACACACGCACATGCCTCAGGAACACACACACACGCCTCAGGAACACACACACACCTCAGGAACACACACACACGCCTCAGGAACACACACACATGACTCAGGAACACACACACATGCCTCACGAACACACACACATGCCTCAGGAACACACACATACGTCTCATTAACACGTACACATGCCTCAGGAGCACACACATGCCTCAAGAATACACACACATGCCATGCCTCAGGAATACACACACATGCCTCACGAACACTCACACTTGCCTCAGGAACACACACATGCCTTACGAACACACACACATGCCTCAGGAACACTCACACATGTCTCAGGAACACACACACATGCCTTAGGAACACACAGATACGCCTCAGGAACACTCACACATGCCTCAGGAACACACAAATACGCCTCAGGAACACACACACATGCCTCAGGAACACACACACACACATGCATCAGGAAGACTCACACTTGCCTCAAGAATACACACACATGCCTCAGGAACAAAGAAATATGCCTCAGGGACACACACACATGCCGCAGGAACACACACGCATGCCTCAGGAACACAAACACATGCCTCAGGAACACTCACACATGCCTCATGAACAGACACACATGTCTCAGGAACACTCACACATGCCTCAGGAACACACACACATGCCTCAGGAACACACAGACACGCCTCAGGAACACACACACACATGCCTCAGGAACACACACACATGCCTCAGGAACACTCACGTGACTCAGGAACACACACACATGCCTCAGGAACACACACACATGCCTCAGGAACACACACACACATGCCTCAGGAACACACACACATGCCTCAGGAACACACGCACATGCCTCAGGAACACACACACACATGCCTCAGGAACACACATACATGCCTCAGGAATACACACACATGTCTCAGGAACACACACACTTGCCTCAGGAACACACACACACGCCTCAGGAACACACACACATGCCTCAGTAACATGCACACACGACTCAGGAACACACACACACGCCTCAGGAACACAAACACATGCCTCAGGAACACACACACATGCCTCAGGAACACACACACATGCCTCAGGAACACACACACACGCCTCAGGGACACACACACACACCTCAGGAACACACACACATGCCACAGGAATACACACGCGCCTCGGGGACAGACACACATACGCCTCAGGAACACACACACACGCCTCAGGAACACACACACATGCCTCAGGAACACACAGATATGCCTCGGGAACACAGACGCAAACCTCTGGAACACGCACGTGGCTCAGGAACAAGCACACACGCCTCAGGAACACAGACACACGCATTAGGAACACGCACATGCCTCAGGAACACGCAAACATGACTCAGGAACGCCGACACACGCCTCAGGAACACTCACATACCTCAGGAACACACACACACAATCCTCAGGAACACACGCACATGCCTCAGGAACACACACACACGCCTCAGGAACACACACACACGCCTCAGGAACACACACACATGACTCAGGAACACACACACACACGCCTCAGGAACACACACACAAGCCTCAGGAACACACACACATGCCTCAGGAACACACACACATGCCTCAGGAACACACACATATGCCTCAGGAACACTCACACATGCCTCAGGAACACACACACATGCCTCAGGGACACACACACATGCCTCAGGAACACACAGATATGCCTCAGGAACACAGACGCACTCCTCAGGAACACGCAAATGCCTCAGGAACAAGCACACAAGCCTCAGGAACACAGACACACGCCTCAGGAACATGCACATGCCTCAGGAACACGCACACATGACTCAGGAATGCAGACACACGCCTCAGGAACACTCACATGCCACAGGAACACACACACACGCGTCAGGAACACACAAACATGCCTCTGGAACACACACACATGCCTTCGAACACACACACACATGCCTCAGGAACACACACACATGCCTCAGGAACACACACACACGCCTCAGGGACACACACACACACCTCAGGAACACACACACATGCCACAGGAATACACACGCGCCTCGGGGACACACACACATACGCCACAGGAACACACACACACATGCATCAGGAAGACTCACACTTGCCTCAAGAATACACACACATGCCTCAGGAACAAAGAAATATGCCTCAGGGACACACACACATGCCGCAGGAACACACACGCATGCCTCAGGAACACAAACACATGCCTCAGGAACACTCACACATGCCTCATGAACAGACACACAAGCCTCAGGAACACTCACACATGCCTCAGGAACACACACACATGCCTCAGGAACACACACACACGCCTCAGGAACACACACACGCACGCCTCAGGAACACACACACATGCCTCAGGAACACACACGTGACTCAGGAACACACACACATGCCTCAGGAACACACACACATGCCTCAGGAACACACACACACATGCCTCAGGAACACACACACATGCCTCAGGAACACACGCACATGCCTCAGGAACACACACACACATGCCTCAGGAACACACATACATGCCCCAGGAATACACACACATGTCTCAGGAACACACACACTTGCCTCAGGAACACACACACACGCCTCAGGAACACACACACATGCCTCAGTAACATGCACACACGACTCAGGAACACACACACACGCCTCAGGAACACAAACACATGCCTCAGGAACACACACACATGCCTCAGGAACACCCACACATGCCTCAGGAACACACACACATGCCTCAGGAACACTCACACATGCCTCAGGAACACACACACATGCCTCAGGAACACTCACATATGCCTCAGGAACACACACACATGCCTCAGGAACACACACGCCTGCCTCATGAACACACAGACATGCCTCAGGAACACACAGACATGCCTCAGGAACACACACATGCCTCAGGAACACGCACATATGCCTCAGGAACACACACACATGCCTCCGGAACACACACACGTGCCTCAGGAACACACACACACGCCTCAGGAACACACACACATGCCTCAGGAACACACAGACATGCCTCAGGAACACACACATGCCTCAGGAACACGCACATATGCCTCAGGAACACACACACATGCCTCAGGAAGACACACACCTGCCTCAGGAACACACACACACGCCTCAGGAACACACACACATGCCTCAGTAACATGCACACACGACTCAGGAACACACACACACGCCTCAGGAACACAAACACATGCCTCAGGAACACACACACATGCCTCAGGAACACCCACACATGCCTCAGGAACACACACACATGCCTCAGGAACACTCACACATGCCTCAGGAACACACACACATGCCTCAGGAACACACACGCCTGCCTCATGAACACACAGACATGCCTCAGGAAGACACAGACATGCCTCAGGAACACACACATGCCTCAGGAACACGCACATATGCCTCAGGAACACACACACATGCCTCAGGAACACACACACGTGCCTCAGGAACACACAAATACGCCTCAGGAACACTCACACATGCCTCAGGAACACACAAATACGCCTCAGGAACACACACACATGCCTCAGGAACACACACACACATGCCTCAGAAGACTCACACTTGCCTCAGGAATACACACACTTGCCTCAGGAACAAAGAAATATGCCTCAGGGACACACACACATGCCGCAGGAACACACACGCATGCCTCAGGAACACAAACACATGCCTCAGGAACACTCACACATGCCTCATGAACAGACACACAAGCCTCAGGAACACTCACACATGCCTCAGGAACACACACACATGCCTCAGGAACACACACACACGCCTCAGGAACACACACACGCACGCCTCAGGAACACACACACATGCCTCAGGAACACACACGTGACTCAGGAACACACACACATGCCTCAGGAACACACACACATGCCTCAGGAACACACACACACATGCCTCAGGAACACACACACATGCCTCAGGAACACACGCACATGCCTCAGGAACACACACACACATGCCTCAGGAACACACATACATGCCTCAGGAATACACACACATGTCTCAGGAACACACACACTTGCCTCAGGAACACACACACACGCCTCAGGAACACACACACATGCCTCAGTAACATGCACACACGACTCAGGAACACACACACACGCCTCAGGAACACAAACACATGCCTCAGGAACACACACACATGCCTCAGGAACACCCACACATGCCTCAGGAACACACACACATGCCTCAGGAACACTCACACATGCCTCAGGAACACACACACATGCCTCAGGAACACTCACATATGCCTCAGGAACACACACACATGCCTCAGGAACACACACGCCTGCCTCATGAACACACAGACATGCCTCAGGAACACACAGACATGCCTCAGGAACACACACATGCCTCAGGAACACGCACATATGCCTCAGGAACACACACACATGCCTCAGGAACACACACACGTGCCTCAGGAACACACACACACGCCTCAGGAACACACACACATGCCTCAGGAACACACAGACATGCCTCAGGAACACACACATGCCTCAGGAACACGCACATATGCCTCAGGAACACACACACATGCCTCAGGAAGACACACACCTGCCTCAGGAACACACACACACGCCTCAGGAACACACACACATGCCTCAGTAACATGCACACACGACTCAGGAACACACACACACGCCTCAGGAACACAAACACATGCCTCAGGAACACACACACATGCCTCAGGAACACCCACACATGCCTCAGGAACACACACACATGCCTCAGGAACACTCACACATGCCTCAGGAACACACACACATGCCTCAGGAACACACACGCCTGCCTCATGAACACACAGACATGCCTCAGGAAGACACAGACATGCCTCAGGAACACACACATGCCTCAGGAACACGCACATATGCCTCAGGAACACACACACATGCCTCAGGAACACACACACGTGCCTCAGGAACACACAAATACGCCTCAGGAATACTCACACATGCCTCAGGAACACACAAATACGCCTCAGGAACACACACACATGCCTCAGGAACACACACACACATGCCTCAGAAGACTCACACTTGCCTCAGGATTACACACACTTGCCTCAGGAACAAAGAAATATGCCTCAGGGACACACACACATGCCGCAGGAACACACACGCATGCCTCAGGAACACAAACACAAGCCTCAGGAACACTCACACATGCCTCATGAACAGACACACAAGCCTCAGGAACACTCACACATGCCTCAGGAACACACACACATGCCTCAGGAACACACACACACGCCTCAGGAACACACACACGCACGCCTCAGGAACACACACACATGCCTCAGGAACACACACGTGACTCAGGAACACACACACATGCCTCAGGAACACACACACATGCCTCAGGAACACACACACACATGCCTCAGGAACACACACACATGCCTCAGGAACACACGCACATGCCTCAGGAACACACACACACATGCCTCAGGAACACACATACATGCCTCAGGAATACACACACATGTCTCAGGAACACACACACTTGCCTCAGGAACACACACACACGCCTCAGGAACACACACACATGCCTCAGTAACATGCACACACGACTCAGGAACACACACACACGCCTCAGGAACACAAACACATGCCTCAGGAACACACACACATGCCTCAGGAACACCCACACATGCCTCAGGAACACACACACATGCCTCAGGAACACTCACACATGCCTCAGGAACACACACACATGCCTCAGGAACACTCACATATGCCTCAGGAACACACTCACATGCCTCAGGAACACACACGCCTGCCTCATGAACACACAGACATGCCTCAGGAACACACAGACATGCCTCAGGAACACACACATGCCTCAGGAACACGCACATATGCCTCAGGAACACACACACATGCCTCAGGAACACACACTCGTGCCTCAGGAACACACACACACGCCTCAGGAACACACACACATGCCTCAGGAACACACAGACATGCCTCAGGAACACACACATGCCTCAGGAACACGCACATATGCCTCAGGAACACACACACATGCCTCAGGAAGACACACACCTGCCTCAGGAACACACACACACGCCTCAGGAACACACACACATGCCTCAGTAACATGCACACACGACTCAGGAACACACACACACGCCTCAGGAACACAAACACATGCCTCAGGAACACACACACATGCCTCAGGAACACCCACACATGCCTCAGGAACACACACACATGCCTCAGGAACACTCACACATGCCTCAGGAACACACACACATGCCTCAGGAACACACACGCCTGCCTCATGAACACACAGACATGCCTCAGGAAGACACAGACATGCCTCAGGAACAAACACATGCCTCAGGAACACGCACATATGCCTCAGGAACACACACACATGCCTCAGGAACACACACACGTGCCTCAGGAACACACAAATACGCCTCAGGAACACTCACACATGCCTCAGGAACACACAAATACGCCTCAGGAACACACACACATGCCTCAGGAACACACACACACATGCCTCAGAAGACTCACACTTGCCTCAGGAATACACACACTTGCCTCAGGAACAAAGAAATATGCCTCAGGGACACACACACATGCCGCAGGAACACACACGCATGCCTCAGGAAAACAAACACAAGCCTCAGGAACACTCACACATGCCTCATGAACAGACACACAAGCCTCAGGAACACTCACACATGCCTCAGGAACACACACACACGCCTCAGGAACACACACACGCACGCCTCAGGAACACACACACATGCCTCAGGAACACACACGTGACTCAGGAACACACACACATGCCTCAGGAACACACACACATGCCTCAGGAACACACACACACATGCCTCAGGAACACACACACATGCCTCAGGAACACACGCACATGCCTCAGGAACACACACACACATGCCTCAGGAACACACATACATGCCTCAGGAATACACACACATGTCTCAGGAACACACACACATGCCTCAGGAACACACACACACGCCTCAGGAACACACACACGCACGCCTCAGGAACACACACACATGCCTCAGGAACACACACGTGACTCAGGAACACACACACATGCCTCAGGAACACACACACATGCCTCAGGAACACACACACACATGCCTCAGGAACACACACACATGCCTCAGGAACACACGCACATGCCTCAGGAACACACACACACATGCCTCAGGAACACACATACATGCCTCAGGAATACACACACATGTCTCAGGAACACACACACTTGCCTCAGGAACACACACACACGCCTCAGGAACACACACACATGCCTCAGTAACATGCACACACGACTCAGGAACACACACACACGCCTCAGGAACACAAACACATGCCTCAGGAACACACACACATGCCTCAGGAACACCCACACATGCCTCAGGAACACACACACATGCCTCAGGAACACTCACACATGCCTCAGGAACACACACACATGCCTCAGGAACACTCACATATGCCTCAGGAACACACACACATGCCTCAGGAACACACACGCCTGCCTCATGAACACACAGACATGCCTCAGGAACACACAGACATGCCTCAGGAACACACACATGCCTCAGGAACACGCACATATGCCTCAGGAACACACACACATGCCTCAGGAACACACACACGTGCCTCAGGAACACACACACACGCCTCAGGAACACACACACATGCCTCAGGAACACACAGACATGCCTCAGGAACACACACATGCCTCAGGAACACGCACATATGCCTCAGGAACACACACACATGCCTCAGGAAGACACACACCTGCCTCAGGAACACACACACACGCCTCAGGAACACACACACATGCCTCAGTAACATGCACACACGACTCAGGAACACACACACACGCCTCAGGAACACAAACACATGCCTCAGGAACACACACACATGCCTCAGGAACACCCACACATGCCTCAGGAACACACACACATGCCTCAGGAACACTCACACATGCCTCAGGAACACACACACATGCCTCAGGAACACACACGCCTGCCTCATGAACACACAGACATGCCTCAGGAAGACACAGACATGCCTCAGGAACACACACATGCCTCAGGAACACGCACATATGCCTCAGGAACACACACACATGCCTCAGGAACACACACACGTGCCTCAGGAACACACAAATACGCCTCAGGAATACTCACACATGCCTCAGGAACACACAAATACGCCTCAGGAACACACACACATGCCTCAGGAACACACACACACATGCCTCAGAAGACTCACACTTGCCTCAGGATTACACACACTTGCCTCAGGAACAAAGAAATATGCCTCAGGGACACACACACATGCCGCAGGAACACACACGCATGCCTCAGGAACACAAACACAAGCCTCAGGAACACTCACACATGCCTCATGAACAGACACACAAGCCTCAGGAACACTCACACATGCCTCAGGAACACACACACATGCTCAGGAACACACACACACGCCTCAGGAACACACACACGCACGCCTCAGGAACACACACACATGCCTCAGGAACACACACGTGACTCAGGAACACACACACATGCCTCAGGAACACACACACATGCCTCAGGAACACACACACACATGCCTCAGGAACACACACACATGCCTCAGGAACACACGCACATGCCTCAGGAACACACACACACATGCCTCAGGAACACACATACATGCCTCAGGAATACACACACATGTCTCAGGAACACACACACTTGCCTCAGGAACACACACACACGCCTCAGGAACACACACACATGCCTCAGTAACATGCACACACGACTCAGGAACACACACACACGCCTCAGGAACACAAACACATGCCTCAGGAACACACACACATGCCTCAGGAACACCCACACATGCCTCAGGAACACACACACATGCCTCAGGAACACTCACACATGCCTCAGGAACACACACACATGCCTCAGGAACACTCACATATGCCTCAGGAACACACTCACATGCCTCAGGAACACACACGCCTGCCTCATGAACACACAGACATGCCTCAGGAACACACAGACATGCCTCAGGAACACACACATGCCTCAGGAACACGCACATATGCCTCAGGAACACACACACATGCCTCAGGAACACACACTCGTGCCTCAGGAACACACACACACGCCTCAGGAACACACACACATGCCTCAGGAACACACAGACATGCCTCAGGAACACACACATGCCTCAGGAACACGCACATATGCCTCAGGAACACACACACATGCCTCAGGAAGACACACACCTGCCTCAGGAACACACACACACGCCTCAGGAACACACACACATGCCTCAGTAACATGCACACACGACTCAGGAACACACACACACGCCTCAGGAACACAAACACATGCCTCAGGAACACACACACATGCCTCAGGAACACCCACACATGCCTCAGGAACACACACACATGCCTCAGGAACACTCACACATGCCTCAGGAACACACACACATGCCTCAGGAACACACACGCCTGCCTCATGAACACACAGACATGCCTCAGGAAGACACAGACATGCCTCAGGAACAAACACATGCCTCAGGAACACGCACATATGCCTCAGGAACACACACACATGCCTCAGGAACACACACACGTGCCTCAGGAACACACAAATACGCCTCAGGAACACACACACATGCCTCAGGAACACACACACACATGCCTCAGAAGACTCACACTTGCCTCAGGAATACACACACTTGCCTCAGGAACAAAGAAATATGCCTCAGGGACACACACACATGCCGCAGGAACACACACGCATGCCTCAGGAAAACAAACACAAGCCTCAGGAACACTCACACATGCCTCATGAACAGACACACAAGCCTCAGGAACACTCACACATGCCTCAGGAACACACACACACGCCTCAGGAACACACACACGCACGCCTCAGGAACACACACACATGCCTCAGGAACACACACGTGACTCAGGAACACACACACATGCCTCAGGAACACACACACATGCCTCAGGAACACACACACACATGCCTCAGGAACACACACACATGCCTCAGGAACACACGCACATGCCTCAGGAACACACACACACATGCCTCAGGAACACACATACATGCCTCAGGAATACACACACATGTCTCAGGAACACACACACTTGCCTCAGGAACACACACACACGCCTCAGGAACACACACACATGCCTCAGTAACATGCACACACGACTCAGGAACACACACACACGCCTCAGGAACACAAACACATGCCTCAGGAACACACACACATGCCTCAGGAACACCCACACATGCCTCAGGAACACACACACATGCCTCAGGAACACTCACACATGCCTCAGGAACACACACACATGCCTCAGGAACACTCACATATGCCTCAGGAACACACACACATGCCTCAGGAACACACACGCCTGCCTCATGAACACACAGACATGCCTCAGGAACACACAGACATGCCTCAGGAACACACACATGCCTCAGGAACACGCACATATGCCTCAGGAACACACACACATGCCTCAGGAACACACACACGTGCCTCAGGAACACACACACACGCCTCAGGAACACACACACGTGCCTCAGGAACACACAGACATGCCTCAGGAACACACACATGCCTCAGGAACACGCACATATGCCTCAGGAACACACACACATGCCTCAGGAAGACACACACCTGCCTCAGGAACACACACACACGCCTCGGGAACACACACACATGCCTCAGTAACATGCACACACGACTCAGGAACACACACACACGCCTCAGGAACACAAACACATGCCTCAGGAACACACACACATGCCTCAGGAACACCCACACATGCCTCAGGAACACACACACATGCCTCAGGAACACTCACACATGCCTCAGGAACACACACACATGCCTCAGGAACACACACGCCTGCCTCATGAACACACAGACATGCCTCAGGAAGACACAGACATGCCTCAGGAACACACACATGCCTCAGGAACACGCACATATGCCTCAGGAACACACACACATGCCTCAGGAACACACACACGTGCCTCAGGAACACACAAATACGCCTCAGGAACACTCACACATGCCTCAGGAACACACAAATACGCCTCAGGAACACACACACATGCCTCAGGAACACACACACACATGCCTCAGAAGACTCACACTTGCCTCAGGAATACACACACTTGCCTCAGGAACAAAGAAATATGCCTCAGGGACACACACACATGCCGCAGGAACACACACGCATGCCTCAGGAACACAAACACATGCCTCAGGAACACTCACACATGCCTCATGAACAGACACACAAGCCTCAGGAACACTCACACATGCCTCAGGAACACACACACATGCCTCAGGAACACACACACACGCCTCAGGAACACACACACGCACGCCTCAGGAACACACACACATGCCTCAGGAACACACACGTGACTCAGGAACACACACACATGCCTCAGGAACACACACACATGCCTCAGGAACACACACACACATGCCTCAGGAACACACACACATGCCTCAGGAACACACGCACATGCCTCAGGAACACACACACACATGCCTCAGGAACACACATACATGCCTCAGGAATACACACACATGTCTCAGGAACACACACACTTGCCTCAGGAACACACACGTGACTCAGGAACACACACACATGCCTCAGGAACACACACACATGCCTCAGGAACACACGCACATGCCTCAGGAACACACACACACATGCCTCAGGAACACACATACATGCCTCAGGAATACACACACATGTCTCAGGAACACACACACAGACGCCTCAGGAACACACACACATGCCTCAGGAACACTCACACATGCCTCAGGAACACACACACATGCCTCAGGAACACGCACACACGCCTAATGAACACGCACATGCCTCAGGAACACGCAAACATGACTCAGGAACGCCGACACACGCCTCAGGAACACTCACATACCTCAGGAACACACACACACAATCCTCAGGAACACACGCACATGCCTCAGGAACACACACACACGCCTCAGGAACACACACACACGCCTCAGGAACACACACACATGACTCAGGAACACACACACACACGCCTCAGGAACACACACACAAGCCTCAGGAACACACACACATGCCTCAGGAACACACACACATGCCTCAGGAACACACACATATGCCTCAGGAACACTCACACATGCCTCAGGAACACACACACATGCCTCAGGGACACACACACATGCCTCAGGAACACACAGATATGCCTCAGGAACACAGACGCACACCTCAGGAACACGCAAATGCCTCAGGAACAAGCACACAAGCCTCAGGAACACAGACACACGCCTCAGGAACATGCACATGCCTCAGGAACACGCACACATGACTCAGGAATGCAGACACACGCCTCAGGAACACTCACATGCCACAGGAACACACACACACGCGTCAGGAACACACAAACATGCCTCTGGAACACACACACATGCCTTCGAACACACACACACATGCCTCAGGAACACACACACACGCCTCAGGAACACACACACACGCCTCAGGGAAACACACACACACCTCAGGAACACACACACATGCCACAGGAATACACACGCGCCTCGGGGACACACACACATACGCCACAGGAACACACACACACATGCATCAGGAAGACTCACACTTGCCTCAAGAATACACACACATGCCTCAGGAAGAAAGAAATATGCCTCAGGGACACACACACATGCCGCAGGAACACACACGCATGCCTCAGGAACACAAACACATGCCTCAGGAACACTCACACATGCCTCATGAACAGACACACAAGCCTCAGGAACACTCACACATGCCTCAGGAACACACACACATGCCTCAGGAACACACACACACGCCTCAGGAACACACACACGCACGCCTCAGGAACACACACACATGCCTCAGGAACACACACGTGACTCAGGAACACACACACATGCCTCAGGAACACACACACATGCCTCAGGAACACACACACACATGCCTCAGGAACACACACACATGCCTCAGGAACACACGCACATGCCTCAGGAACACACACACACATGCCTCAGGAACACACATACATGCCTCAGGAATACACACACATGTCTCAGGAACACACACACTTGCCTCAGGAACACACACACACGCCTCAGGAACACACACACATGCCTCAGTAACATGCACACACGACTCAGGAACACACACACACGCCTCAGGAACACAAACACATGCCTCAGGAACACACACACATGCCTCAGGAACACCCACACATGCCTCAGGAACACACACACATGCCTCAGGAACACTCACACATGCCTCAGGAACACACACACATGCCTCAGGAACACTCACATATGCCTCAGGAACACACACACATGCCTCAGGAACACACACGCCTGCCTCTTGAACACACAGACATGCCTCAGGAACACACAGACATGCCTCAGGAACACACACATGCCTCAGGAACACGCACATATGCCTCAGGAACACACACACATGCCTCAGGAACACACACACGTGCCTCAGGAACACACACACACGCCTCAGGAACACACACACATGCCTCAGGAACACACAGACATGCCTCAGGAACACACACATGCCTCAGGAACACGCACATATGCCTCAGGAACACGCACACATGCCTCAGGAAGACACACACCTGCCTCAGGAACACACACACACGCCTCAGGAACACACACACATGCCTCAGTAACATGCACACACGACTCAGGAACACACACACACGCCTCAGGAACACAAACACATGCCTCAGGAACACACACACATGCCTCAGGAACACCCACACATGCCTCAGGAACACACACACATGCCTCAGGAATACTCACACATGCCTCAGGAACACACACACATGCCTCAGGAACACACACGCCTGCCTCATGAACACACAGACATGCCTCAGGAAGACACAGACATGCCTCAGGAACACACACATGCCTCAGGAACTCGCACATATGCCTCAGGAAGACACACACATGCCTCAGGAACACACACACGTGCCTCAGGAACACACAAATACGCCTCAGGAACACTCACACATGCCTCAGGAACACACAAATACGCCTCAGGAACACACACACACATGCCTCAGGAACACACACACACATGCCTCAGAAGACTCACACTTGCCTCAGGAATACACACACTTGCCTCAGGAACAAAGAAATATGCCTCAGGGACACACACACATGCCGCAGGAACACACACGCATGCCTCAGGAACACAAACACATGCCTCAGGAACACTCACACATGCCTCATGAACAGACACACAAGCCTCAGGAACACTCACACATGCCTCAGGAACACACACACATGCCTCAGGAACACACACACACGCCTCAGGAACACACACACGCACGCCTCAGGAACACACACACATGCCTCAGGAACACACACGTGACTCAGGAACACACACACATGCCTCAGGAACACACACACATGCCTCAGGAACACACACACACATGCCTCAGGAACACACACACATGCCTCAGGAACACACGCACATGCCTCAGGAACACACACACACATGCCTCAGGAACACACATACATGCCTCAGGAATACACACACATGTCTCAGGAACACACACACTTGCCTCAGGAACACACACACACGCCTCAGGAACACACACACATGCCTCAGTAACATGCACACACGACTCAGGAACACACACACACGCCTCAGGAACACAAACACATGCCTCAGGAACACACACACATGCCTCAGGAACACCCACACATGCCTCAGGAACACACACACATGCCTCAGGAACACTCACACATGCCTCAGGAACACACACACATGCCTCAGGAACACTCACATATGCCTCAGGAACACACACACATGCCTCAGGAACACACACGCCTGCCTCATGAACACACAGACATGCCTCAGGAACACACAGACATGCCTCAGGAACACACACATGCCTCAGGAACACGCACATATGCCTCAGGAACACACACACATGCCTCAGGAACACACACACGTGCCTCAGGAACACACACACACGCCTCAGGAACACACACACATGCCTCAGGAACACACAGACATGCCTCAGGAACACACACATGCCTCAGGAACACGCACATATGCCTCAGGAACACACACACATGCCTCAGGAAGACACACACCTGCCTCAGGAACACACACACACGCCTCAGGAACACAAACACATGCCTCAGGAACACACACACATGCCTCAGGAACACCCACACATGCCTCAGGAACACACACACATGCCTCAGGAACACTCACACATGCCTCAGGAACACACACACATGCCTCAGGAACACACACGCCTGCCTCATGAACACACAGACATGCCTCAGGAAGACACAGACATGCCTCAGGAACACACACATGCCTCAGGAACACGCACATATGCCTCAGGAACACACACACATGCCTCAGGAACACACACACGTGCCTCAGGAACACACAAATACGCCTCAGGAACACTCACACATGCCTCAGGAACACACAAATACGCCTCATGAACACACACACATGCCTCAGGAACACACACACACATGCCTCAGAAGACTCACACTTGCCTCAGGAATACACACACTTGCCTCAGGAACAAAGAAATATGCCTCAGGGACACACACACATGCCGCAGGAACACACACGCATGCCTCAGGAACACAAACACATGCCTCAGGAACACTCACACATGCCTCATGAGCAGACACACAAGCCTCAGGAACACTCACACATGCCTCAGGAACACACACACATGCCTCAGGAACACACACACACGCCTCAGGAACACACACACGCACGCCTCAGGAACACACACACATGCCTCAGGAACACACACTTGACTCAGGAACACACACACATGCCTCAGGAACACACACACATGCCTCAGGAACACACACACACATGCCTCAGGAACACACACACATGCCTCAGGAACACACGCACATGCCTCAGGAACACACACACACATGCCTCAGGAACACACATACATGCCTCAGGAATACACACACATGTCTCAGGAACACACACACTTGCCTCAGGAACACACACGTGACTCAGGAACACACACACATGCCTCAGGAACACACACACATGCCTCAGGAACTCACGCACATGCCTCAGGAACACACACACACATGCCTCAGGAACACACATACATGCCTCAGGAATACACACACATGTCTCAGGAACACACACACAGACGCCTCAGGAACACACACACATGCCTCAGGAACACTCACACATGCCTCAGGAACACACACACATGCCTCAGGAACACGCACACACGCCTAATGAACACGCACATGCCTCAGGAACAAGCACACAAGCCTCAGGAACACAGACACACGCCTCAGGAACATGCACATGC
The DNA here is from genome assembly GCA_026770705.1 of Isurus oxyrinchus. Classification (NCBI taxonomy): domain Eukaryota; kingdom Metazoa; phylum Chordata; class Chondrichthyes; order Lamniformes; family Lamnidae; genus Isurus; species Isurus oxyrinchus. The sequence continues at coordinate 139,313,195 of JANJGN010000010.1, forward strand.
CTCAGGAACACGCACACATGACTCAGGAATGCAGACACACGCCTCAGGAACACTCACATGCCTCAGGAACACACACACACGCTTCAGAAACACACACACATGCCTCAGGAACACACACACACGCCTCAGGAACACACACACACATGCCTCAGGAACACACACGTGACTCAGGAACACACACACATGCCTCAGGAACACACACACATGCCTCAGGAACACACACACATGCCTCAGGAACACACTCACACATGCCTCAGGAACACACATACATGCCTCAGGAATACACACACATGTCTCAGGAACACACACACAGACGCCTCAGGAACACACACACATGCCTCAGGAACACTCACACATGCCTCAGGAACACACACACATGCCTCAGGAACACGCACACACGCCTAATGAACACGCACATGCCTCAGGAACAAGCACACAAGCCTCAGGAACACAGACACACGCCTCAGGAACATGCACATGCCTCAGGAACACGCACTCATGACTCAGGAATGCAGACACACGCCTCAGGAACACTCACATGCCTCAGGAACACACACACACGCTTCAGAAACACACACACATGCCTCAGGAACACACACACATGCCTCAGGAACACAAACACATGCCTCAGGAACACTCACACATGCCTCATGAACAGACACACAATCCTCAGGAACACTCACACATGCCTCAGGAACACACACACATGCCTCAGGAACACACACACACGCCTCAGGAACACAAACACACATGCCTCAGGAACACACACACATGCCTCAGGAACATTCACGTGACTCAGGAACACACACACATGCCTCAGGAACACACACACATGCCTCAGGAACACACACACACATGCCTCAGGAACACACACACACTCACGCCTCAGGAACACACGCACATGCCTCAGGAACACACACGTGACTCAGGAACACACACACATGCCTCAGGAACACACACACATGCCTCAGGAACACACACACACATGCCTCAGGAACACACACACATGCCTCAGGAACACACGCACATGCCTCAGGAACACACACACACATGCCTCAGGAACACACATACATGCCTCAGGAATACACACACATGTCTCAGGAACAAACACACTTGCCTCAGGAACACACACACACGCCTCAGGAACACACACACATGCCTCAGTAACATGCACACACGACTCAGGAACACACACACACGCCTCAGGAACACAAACACATGCCTCAGGAACACACACACATGCCTCAGGAACACCCACACATGCCTCAGGAACACACACACATGCCTCAGGAACACTCACACATGCCTCAGGAACACACACACATGCCTCAGGAACACTCACATATGCCTCAGGAACACACACACAAGCCTCAGGAACACACACGCCTGCCTCATGAACACACAGACATGCCTCAGGAACACACAGACATGCCTCAGGAACACACACATGCCTCAGGAACACGGACATATGCCTCAGGAACACACACACATGCCTCAGGAACACACACACGTGCCTCAGGAACACACACACACGCCTCAGGAACACACACACATGCCTCAGGAACACACAGACATGCCTCAGGAAAACACGCATGCCTCAGGAACACGCACATATGCCTCAGGAACACACACACATGCCTCAGGAAGACACACACCTGCCTCAGGAACACACACACACGCCTCAGGAACACACACACATGCCTCAGTAACATGCACACACGACTCAGGAGCACACACACACATGCCTCAGGAACACACACACATGCCTCAGGAACACACGCACTTGCCTCAGGAACACACACACACATGCCTCAGGAACACACATACATGCCTCAGGAATACACACACATGTCTCAGGAACACACACACTTGCCTCAGGAACACACACACACGCCTCAGGAACACACACACATGCCTCAGTAACATGCACACACGACTCAGGAACACACACACACGCCTCAGGAACACAAACACATGCCTCAGGAACACACACACATGCCTCAGGAACACACACACATGCCTCAGGAACACACACACACGCCTCAGGGACACACACACACACCTCAGGAACACACACACATGCCACAGGAATACACACGCGCCTCGGGGACACACACACATACGCCTCAGGAACACACACACACGCCTCAGGAACACACACACATGCCTCAGGAACACACAGATATGCCTCAGGAACACAGACGCAAACCTCTGGAACACGCACGTGGCTCAGGAACAAGCACACACGCCTCAGGAACACAGACACACGCATTAGGAACACGCACATGCCTCAGGAACACGCAAACATGACTCAGGAACGCCGACACACGCCTCAGGAACACTCACATACCTCAGGAACACACACACACAATCCTCAGGAACACACGCACATGCCTCAGGAACACACACACACGCCTCAGGAACACACACACACCTCAGGAACACACACACACGCCTCAGGAACACACACACATGACTCAGGAACACACACACATGCCTCACGAACACACACACATGCCTCAGGAACACACACATACGTCTCATTAACACGTACACATGCCTCAGGAGCACACATATGCCTCAAGAATACACACACATGCCATGCCTCAGGAATACACACACATGCCTCACGAACACTCACACTTGCCTCAGGAACACACACATGCCTTACGAACACACACACATGCCTCAGGAACACTCACACATGTCTCAGGAACACACACACATGCCTCAGGAACACACAAATACGCCTCAGGAACACTCACACATGCCTCAGGAACACACAAATACGCCTCAGGAACACACACACATGCCTCAGGAACACACACACACACATGCATCAGGAAGACTCACACATGCCTCAAGAATACACACACATGCCTCATGAACAGACACACATGCCTCAGGAACACTCACACATGCCTCAGGAACACACACACATGCCTCAGGAACACACACACATGCCTCAGGAACACACACACACATGCCTCAGGAACGCACACACATGCCTCAGGAACACTCACGTGACTCAGGAACACACACACATGCCTCAGGAACACACACACATGCCTCAGGAACACACACACACATGCCTCAGGAACACACACACATGCCTCAGGAACACACGCACATGCCTCAGGAACACACACACATGCCTCAGGAACACACATACATGCCTCAGGAATACACACACATGTCTCAGGAACACACACACTTGCCTCAGGAACACACACACACGCCTCAGGAACACACACACATGCCTCAGTAACATGCACACACGACTCAGGAACACACACACACGCCTCAGGAACACAAACACATGCCTCAGGAACACACACACATCCTCAGGAACACACACACATGCCTCAGGAACACACACACACGCCTCAGGGACACACACACACACCTCAGGAACACACACACATGCCACAGGAATACACACGCGCCTCGGGGACAGACACACATACGCCTCAGGAACACACACACGCCTCAGGAACACACACACATGCCTCAGGAACACACAGATATGCCTCAGGAACACAGACGCAAACCTCTGGAACACGCACGTGGCTCAGGAACAAGCACACACGCCTCAGGAACACAGACACACGCATTAGGAACACGCACATGCCTCAGGAACACGCAAACATGACTCAGGAACGCCGACACACGCCTCAGGAACACTCACATACCTCAGGAACACACACACACAATCCTCAGGAACACACGCACATGCCTCAGGAACACACACACACGCCTCAGGAACACACACACATGACTCAGGAACACACACACACACGCCTCAGGAACACACACACACGCCTCAGGAACACACACACATGCCTCAGGAACACACACACATGCCTCAGGAACACACACACATGCCTCAGCAACACTCACACATGCCTCAGGAACACACACACATGCCTCAGGGACACACACACAAGCCTCAGGAACACACAGATATGCCTCAGGAACACAGACGCACACCTCAGGAACACGCAAATGCCTCAGGAACAAGCACACAAGCCTCAGGAACACAGACACACGCCTCAGGAACATGCACATGCCTCAGGAACACGCACACATGACTCAGGAATGCAGACACACGCCTCAGGAACACTCACATGCCACAGGAACACACACACACGCGTCAGGAACACACAAACATGCCTCTGGAACACACACACATGCCTTCGAACACACACACACATGCCTCAGGAACACACACACATGCCTCAGGAACACACACACACGCCTCAGGGACACACACACACACCTCAGGAACACACACACATGCCACAGGAATACACACGCGCCTCGGGGACACACACACATACGCCACAGGAACACACACACACATGCATCAGGAAGACTCACACTTGCCTCAAGAATACACACACATGCCTCAGGAACAAAGAAATATGCCTCAGGGACACACACACATGCCGCAGGAACACACACGCATGCCTCAGGAACACAAACACATGCCTCAGGAACACTCACACATGCCTCATGAACAGACACACAAGCCTCAGGAACACTCACACATGCCTCAGGAACACACACACATGCCTCAGGAACACACACACACGCCTCAGGAACACACACACACATGCCTCAGGAACACACACACATGCCTCAGGAACACTCACGTGACTCAGGAACACACACACATGCCTCAGGAACACACACACACATGCCTCAGGAACACACATACATGCCTCAGGAATACACACACATGTCTCAGGAACACACACACTTGCCTCAGGAACACACACACACGCCTCAGGAACACACACACATGCCTCAGTAACATGCACACACGACTCAGGAACACACACACACGCCTCAGGAACACAAACACATGCCTCAGGAACACACACACATGCCTCAGGAACACACACACATGCCTCAGGAACACTCACACATGCCTCAGGAACACACACACATGCCTCAGGAACACTCACATATGCTTCAGGAACACACACACATGCCTCAGGAACACACACGCCTGCCTCATGAACACACAGACATGCCTCAGGAACACACAGACATGCCTCAGGAACACACACATGCCTCAGGAACACGCACATATGCCTCAGGAACACACACACATGCCTCAGGAACACACACACGTGCCTCAGGAACACACACACACGCCTCAGGAACACACACACATGCCTCAGGAACACACAGACATGCCTCAGGAACACACACATGCCTCAGGAACACGCACATATGCCTCAGGAACACACACACATGCCTCAGGAAGACACACACCTGCCTCAGGAACACACACACACGCCTCAGGAACACACACACATGCCTCAGTAACATGCACACACGACTCAGGAACACACGCACACGCCTCAGGAACACAAACACATGCCTCAGGAACACACACACATGCCTCAGGAACACCCACACATGCCTCAGGAACACACACACATGCCTCAGGAACACTCACACATGCCTCAGGAACACACACACATGCCTCAGGAACACACACGCCTGCCTCATGAACACACAGACATGCCTCAGGAAGACACAGACATGCCTCAGGAACACACACATGCCTCAGGAACACGCACATATGCCTCAGGAACACACACACATGCCTCAGGAAAACACACACGTGCCTCAGGAACACACAAATACGCCTCAGGAACACTCACACATGCCTCAGGAACACACAAATACGCCTCAGGAACACACACACATGCCTCAGGAACACACACACACATGCCTCAGAAGACTCACACTTGCCTCAGGAATACACACACTTGCCTCAGGAACAAAGAAATATGCCTCAGGGACACACACACATGCCGCAGGAACACACACGCATGCCTCAGGAACACAAACACATGCCTCAGGAACACTCACACATGCCTCATGAACACACACACATGCCTCAGGAACACACACACACGCCTCAGGAACACACACACACATGCCTCAGGAACACACACGTGACTCAGGAACACACACACATGCCTCAGGAACACACACACATGCCTCAGGAACACACGCACATGCCTCAGGAACACACACACACATGCCTCAGGAACACACATACATGCCTCAGGAATACACACACATGTCTCAGGAACACACACACAGACGCCTCAGGAACACACACACATGCCTCAGGAACACTCACACATGCCTCAGGAACACACACACATGCCTCAGGAACACGCACACACGCCTAATGAACACGCACATGCCTCAGGAACAAGCACACAAGCCTCAGGAACACAGACACACGCCTCAGGAACATGCACATGCCTCAGGAACACGCACACATGACTCAGGAATGCAGACACACGCCTCAGGAACACTCACATGCCTCAGGAACACACACACACGCTTCAGAAACACACACACATGCCTCAGGAACACACACACATGCCTCAGGAACACAAACACATGCCTCAGGAACACTCACACATGCCTCATGAACAGACACACAATCCTCATGAACACTCACACATGCCTCAGGAACACACACACATGCCTCAGGAACACACACACACGCCTCAGGAACACACACACACATGCCTCAGGAACACACACACATGCCTCAGGAACACTCACGTGACTCAGGAACACACACACATGCCTCAGGAACACACACACATGCCTCAGGAACACACACACACATGCCTCAGGAACACACACACATGCCTCAGGAACACACGCACATGCCTCAGGAACACACACGTGACTCAGGAACACACACACATGCCTCAGGAACACACACACATGCCTCAGGAACACACACACACATGCCTCAGGAACAAACACACATGCCTCAGGAACACACGCACATGCCTCAGGAACACACACACACATGCCTCAGGAACACACATACATGCCTCAGGAATACACACACATGTCTCAGGAACACACACACTTGCCTCAGGAACACACACACACGCCTCAGGAACACACACACATGCCTCAGTAACATGCACACACGACTCAGGAACACACACACACGCCTCAGGAACACAAACACATGCCTCAGGAACACACACACATGCCTCAGGAACACCCACACATGCCTCAGGAACACACACACATGCCTCAGGAACACTCACACATGCCTCAGGAACACACACACATGCCTCAGGAACACTCACATATGCCTCAGGAACACACACACATGCCTCAGGAACACACACGCCTGCCTCATGAACACACAGACATGCCTCAGGAACACACAGACATGCCTCAGGAACACACACATGCCTCAGGAACACGCACATATGCCTCAGGAACGCACACACATGCCTCAGGAACACACACACGTGCCTCAGGAACACACACACACGCCTCAGGAACACACACACATGCCTCAGGAACACACAGACATGCCTCAGGAACACACACATGCCTCAGGAACACGCACATATGCCTCAGGAACACACACACATGCCTCAGGAAGACACACACCTGCCTCAGGAACACACACACACGCCTCAGGAACACACACACATGCCTCAGTAACATGCACACACGACTCAGGAACACACACACACGCCTCAGGAACACAAACACATGCCTCAGGAACACACACACATGCCTCAGGAACACCCACACATGCCTCAGGAACACACACACATGCCTCAGGAACACTCACACATGCCTCAGGAACACACACACATGCCTCAGGAACACACACGCCTGCCTCATGAACACACAGACATGCCTCAGGAAGACACAGACATGCCTCAGGAACACACACATGCCTCAGGAACACGCACATATGCCTCAGGAACACACACACATGCCTCAGGAACACACACACGTGCCTCAGGAACACACAAATACGCCTCAGGAACACTCACACATGCCTCAGGAACACACACACATGCCTCAGGAACACTCACATATGCCTCAGGAACACACACACATGCCTCAGGAACACACACGTCTGCCTCATGAACACACAGACATGCCTCAGGAACACACAGACATGCCTCAGGAACACACACATGCCTCAGGAACACGCACATATGCCTCAGGAACGCACACACATGCCTCAGGAACACACACACGTGCCTCAGGAACACACACACACGCCTCAGGAACACACACACATGCCTCAGGAACAGACAGACATGCCTCAGGAACACACACATGCCTCAGGAACACGCACATATGCCTCAGGAACACACACACATGCCTCAGGAAGACACACACCTGCCTCAGGAACACACACACACGCCTCAGGAACACACACACATGCCTCAGTAACATGCACACACGACTCAGGAACACACACACACGCCTCAGGAACACACACACACATGCCTCAGGAACACACACGTGACTCAGGAACACACACACATGCCTCAGGAACACACACACATGCCTCAGGAACACACGCACATGCCTCAGGAACACACACACACATGCCTCAGGAACACACATACATGCCTCAGGAATACACACACATGTCTCAGGAACACACACACAGACGCCTCAGGAACACACACACATGCCTCAGGAACACTCACACATGCCTCAGGAACACACACACATGCCTCAGGAACACGCACACACGCCTAATGAACACGCACATGCCTCAGGAACAAGCACACAAGCCTCAGGAACACAGACACACGCCTCAGGAACATGCACATGCCTCAGGAACACGCACACATGACTCAGGAATGCAGACACACGCCTCAGGAACACTCACATGCCTCAGGAACACACACACACGCTTCAGAAACACACACACATGCCTCAGGAACACACACACATGCCTCAGGAACACAAACACATGCCTCAGGAACACTCACACATGCCTCATGAACAGACACACAATCCTCATGAACACTCACACATGCCTCAGGAACACACACACATGCCTCAGGAACACACACACACGCCTCAGGAACACACACACACATGCCTCAGGAACACACACACATGCCTCAGGAACACTCACGTGACTCAGGAACACACACACATGCCTCAGGAACACACACACATGCCTCAGGAACACACACACACATGCCTCAGGAACACACACACATGCCTCAGGAACACACGCACATGCCTCAGGAACACACACGTGACTCAGGAACACACACACATGCCTCAGGAACACACACACATGCCTCAGGAACACACACACACATGCCTCAGGAACAAACACACATGCCTCAGGAACACACGCACATGCCTCAGGAACACACACACACATGCCTCAGGAACACACATACATGCCTCAGGAATACACACACATGTCTCAGGAACACACACACTTGCCTCAGGAACACACACACACGCCTCAGGAACACACACACATGCCTCAGTAACATGCACACACGACTCAGGAACACACACACACGCCTCAGGAACACAAACACATGCCTCAGGAACACACACACATGCCTCAGGAACACCCACACATGCCTCAGGAACACACACACATGCCTCAGGAACACTCACACATGCCTCAGGAACACACACACATGCCTCAGGAACACTCACATATGCCTCAGGAACACACACACATGCCTCAGGAACACACACGCCTGCCTCATGAACACACAGACATGCCTCAGGAACACACAGACATGCCTCAGGAACACACACATGCCTCAGGAACACGCACATATGCCTCAGGAACGCACACACATGCCTCAGGAACACACACACGTGCCTCAGGAACACACACACACGCCTCAGGAACACACACACATGCCTCAGGAACACACAGACATGCCTCAGGAACACACACATGCCTCAGGAACACGCACATATGCCTCAGGAACACACACACATGCCTCAGGAAGACACACACCTGCCTCAGGAACACACACACACGCCTCAGGAACACACACACATGCCTCAGTAACATGCACACACGACTCAGGAACACACGCACACGCCTCAGGAACACAAACACATGCCTCAGGAACACACACACATGCCTCAGGAACACCCACACATGCCTCAGGAACACACACACATGCCTCAGGAACACTCACACATGCCTCAGGAACACACACACATGCCTCAGGAACACACACGCCTGCCTCATGAACACACAGACATGCCTCAGGAAGACACAGACATGCCTCAGGAACACACACATGCCTCAGGAACACGCACATATGCCTCAGGAACACACACACATGCCTCAGGAACACACACACGTGCCTCAGGAACACACAAATACGCCTCAGGAACACTCACACATGCCTCAGGAACACACACACATGCCTCAGGAACACTCACATATGCCTCAGGAACACACACACATGCCTCAGGAACACACACGTCTGCCTCATGAACACACAGACATGCCTCAGGAACACACAGACATGCCTCAGGAACACACACATGCCTCAGGAACACGCACATATGCCTCAGGAACGCACACACATGCCTCAGGAACACACACACGTGCCTCAGGAACACACACACACGCCTCAGGAACACACACACATGCCTCAGGAACACACAGACATGCCTCAGGAACACACACATGCCTCAGGAACACGCACATATGCCTCAGGAACACACACACATGCCTCAGGAAGACACACACCTGCCTCAGGAACACACACACACGCCTCAGGAACACACACACATGCCTCAGTAACATGCACACACGACTCAGGAACACACACACACGCCTCAGGAACACAAACACATGCCTCAGGAACACACACACATGCCTCAGGAACACCCACACATGCCTCAGGAACACACACACATGCCTCAGGAACACTCACACATGCCTCAGGAACACACACACATGCCTCAGGAACACACACGCCTGCCTCATGAACACACAGACATGCCTCAGGAAGACACAGACATGCCTCAGGAACACACACATGCCTCAGGAACACGCACATATGCCTCAGGAACACACACACATGCCTCAGGAACACACACACGTGCCTCAGGAACACACAAATACGCCTCAGGAACACTCACACATGCCTCAGGAACACACAAATACGCCTCAGGAACACACACACATGCCTCAGGAACACACACACACATGCCTCAGAAGACTCACACTTGCCTCAGGAATACACACACTTGCCTCAGGAACAAAGAAATATGCCTCAGGGACACACACACATGCCGCAGGAACACACACGCATGCCTCAGGAACACAAACACATGCCTCAGGAACACTCACACATGCCTCATGAACAGACACACAAGCCTCAGGAACACTCACACATGCCTCAGGAACACACACACATGCCTCAGGAACACACACACACGCCTCAGGAACACACACACACACGCCTCAGGAACACACACACATGCCTCAGGAAACAACACGTGACTCAGGAACACACACACATGCCTCAGGAACACACACACATGCCTCAGGAACACACACACACATGCCTCAGGAACACACACACATGCCTCAGGAACACACGCACATGCCTCAGGAACACACACACCCATGCCTCAGGAACACACATACATGCCTCAGGAATACACACACATGTCTCAGGAACACACACACTTGCCTCAGGAACACACACACACGCCTCAGGAACACACACACATGCCTCAGTAACACGCACACACGACTCAGGAACACACACACACGCCTCAGGAACACAAACACATGCCTCAGGAACACACACACATGCCTCAGGAACACCCACACATGCCTCAGGAACACTCACGTGACTCAGGAACACACACACATGCCTCAGGAACACACACACACATGCCTCAGGAACACACATACATGCCTCAGGAATACACACACATGTCTCAGGAACACACACACTTGCCTCAGGAACACACACACACGCCTCAGGAACACACACACATGCCTCAGTAACATGCACACACGACTCAGGAACACACACACACGCCTCAGGAACACAAACACATGCCTCAGGAACACACACACATGCCTCAGGAACACCCGCACATGCCTCAGGAACACACACACATGCCTCAGGAACACTCACACATGCCTCAGGAACACACACACATGCCTCAGGAACACTCACATATGCCTCAGGAACACACACACATGCCTCAGGAACACACACGCCTGCCTCATGAACACACAGACATGCCTCAGGAACACACAGACATGCCTCAGGAACACACACATGCCTCAGGAACACGCACATATGCCTCAGGAACACACACACATGCCTCAGGAACACACACACGTGCCTCAGGAACACACACACACACCTCAGGAACACACACACATGCCTCAGGAACACACAGACATGCCTCAGGAACACACACATGCCTCAGGAACACGCACATATGCCTCAGGAACACACACACATGCCTCAGGAAGACACACACCTGCCTCAGGAACACACACACACGCCTCAGGAACACACACACATGCCTCAGTAACATGCACACACGACTCAGGAACACACGCACACGCCTCAGGAACACAAACACATGCCTCAGGAACACACACACATGCCTCAGGAACACCCACACATGCCTCAGGAACACACACACATGCCTCAGGAACACTCACACATGCCTCAGGAACACACACACATGCCTCAGGAACACACACGCCTGCCTCATGAACACACAGACATGCCTCAGGAAGACACAGACATGCCTCAGGAACACACACATGCCTCAGGAACACGCACATATGCCTCAGGAACACACACACATGCCTCAGGAACACACACACGTGCCTCAGGAACACACAAATACGCCTCAGGAACACTCACACATGCCTCAGGAACACACAAATACGCCTCAGGAACACACACACATGCCTCAGGAACACACACACACATGCCTCAGAAGACTCACACTTGCCTCAGGAATACACACACTTGCCTCAGGAACAAAGAAATATGCCTCAGGGACACACACACATGCCGCAGGAACACACACGCATGCCTCAGGAACACAAACACATGCCTCAGGAACACTCACACATGCCTCATGAACACACACACATGCCTCAGGAACACACACACACGCCTCAGGAACACACACACACATGCCTCAGGAACACACACGTGACTCAGGAACACACACACATGCCTCAGGAACACACACACATGCCTCAGGAACACACGCACATGCCTCAGGAACACACACACACATGCCTCAGGAACACACATACATGCCTCAGGAATACACACACATGTCTCAGGAACACACACACAGACGCCTCAGGAACACACACACATGCCTCAGGAACACTCACACATGCCTCAGGAACACACACACATGCCTCAGGAACACGCACACACGCCTCATGAACACGCACATGCCTCAGGAACAAGCACACAAGCCTCAGGAACACAGACACACGCCTCAGGAACATGCACATGCCTCAGGAACACGCACACATGACTCAGGAATGCAGACACACGCCTCAGGAACACTCACATGCCTCAGGAACACACACACACGCTTCAGAAACACACACACATGCCTCAGGAACACACACACATGCCTCAGGAACACAAACACATGCCTCAGGAACACTCACACATGCCTCATGAACAGACACACAATCCTCAGGAACACTCACACATGCCTCAGGAACACACACACATGCCTCAGGAACACACACACACGCCTCAGGAACACACACACACATGCCTCAGGAACACACACACATGCCTCAGGAACACTCACGTGACTCAGGAACACACACACATGCCTCAGGAACACACACACATGCCTCAGGAACACACACACACATGCCTCAGGAACACACACACATGCCTCAGGAACACACGCACATGCCTCAGGAACACACACGTGACGCAGGAACACACACACATGCCTCAGGAACACACACACATGCCTCAGGAACACACACACACATGCCTCAGGAACAAACACACATGCCTCAGGAACACACGCACATGCCTCAGGAACACACACACACATGCCTCAGGAACACACATACATGCCTCAGGAATACACACACATGTCTCAGGAACACACACACTTGCCTCAGGAACACACACACACGCCTCAGGAACACACACACATGCCTCAGTAACATGCACACACGACTCAGGAACACACACACACGCCTCAGGAACACAAACACATGCCTCAGGAACACACACACATGCCTCAGGAACACCCACACATGCCTCAGGAACACACACACATGCCTCAGGAACACTCACACATGCCTCAGGAACACACACACATGCCTCAGGAACACTCACATATGCCTCAGGAACACACACACATGCCTCAGGAACACACACGCCTGCCTCATGAACACACAGACATGCCTCAGGAACACACAGACATGCCTCAGGAACACACACATGCCTCAGGAACACGCACATATGCCTCAGGAACACACACACATGCCTCCGGAACACACACACGTGCCTCAGGAACACACACACACGCCTCAGGAACACACACACATGCCTCAGGAACACACAGACATGCCTCAGGAACACACACATGCCTCAGGAACACGCACATATGCCTCAGGAACACACACACATGCCTCAGGAAGACACACACCTGCCTCAGGAACACACACACACGCCTCAGGAACACACACACATGCCTCAGTAACATGCACACACGACTCAGGAACACACACACACGCCTCAGGAACACAAACACATGCCTCAGGAACACACACACATGCCTCAGGAACACCCACACATGCCTCAGGAACACACACACATGCCTCAGGAACACTCACACATGCCTCAGGAACACACACACATGCCTCAGGAACACACACGCCTGCCTCATGAACACACAGACATGCCTCAGGAAGACACAGACATGCCTCAGGAACACACACATGCCTCAGGAACACGCACATATGCCTCAGGAACACACACACATGCCTCAGGAACACACACACGTGCCTCAGGAACACACAAATACGCCTCAGGAACACTCACACATGCCTCAGGAACACACAAATACGCCTCAGGAACACACACACATGCCTCAGGAACACACACACACATGCCTCAGAAGACTCACACTTGCCTCAGGAATACACACACTTGCCTCAGGAACAAAGAAATATGCCTCAGGGACACACACACATGCCGCAGGAACACACACGCATGCCTCAGGAACACAAACACATGCCTCAGGAACACTCACACATGCCTCATGAACACACACACATGCCTCAGGAACACACACACACGCCTCAGGAACACACACACACATGCCTCAGGAACACACACGTGACTCAGGAACACACACACATTCCTCAGGAACACACACACATGCCTCAGGAACACACGCACATGCCTCAGGAACACACACACACATGCCTCAGGAACACACATACATGCCTCAGGAATACACACACATGTCTCAGGAACACACACACAGACGCCTCAGGAACACACACACATGCCTCAGGAACACTCACACATGCCTCAGGAACACACACACATGCCTCAGGAACACGCACACACGCCTAATGAACACGCACATGCCTCAGGAACAAGCACACAAGCCTCAGGAACACAGACACACGCCTCAGGAACATGCACATGCCTCAGGAACACGCACACATGACTCAGGAATGCAGACACACGCCTCAGGAACACTCACATGCCTCAGGAACACACACACACGCTTCAGAAACACACACACATGCCTCAGGAACACACACACATGCCTCAGGAACACACACATGCCTCAGGAACACGCACATATGCCTCAGGAACACACACACATGCCTCAGGAAGACACACACCTGCCTCAGGAACACACACACACGCCTCAGGAACACACACACATGCCTCAGTAACATGCACACACGACTCAGGAACACACACACACGCCTCAGGAACACACACACACATGCCTCAGGAACACACACGTGACTCAGGAACACACACACATGCCTCAGGAACACACACACATGCCTCAGGAACACACGCACATGCCTCAGGAACACACACACACATGCCTCAGGAACACACATACATGCCTCAGGAATACACACACATGTCTCAGGAACACACACACAGACGCCTCAGGAACACACACACATGCCTCAGGAACACTCACACATGCCTCAGGAACACACACACATGCCTCAGGAACACGCACACACGCCTAATGAACACGCACATGCCTCAGGAACAAGCACACAAGCCTCAGGAACACAGACACACGCCTCAGGAACATGCACATGCCTCAGGAACACGCACACATGACTCAGGAATGCAGACACACGCCTCAGGAACACTCACATGCCTCAGGAACACACACACACGCTTCAGAAACACACACACATGCCTCAGGAACACACACACATGCCTCAGGAACACAAACACATGCCTCAGGAACACTCACACATGCCTCATGAACAGACACACAATCCTCATGAACACTCACACATGCCTCAGGAACACACACACATGCCTCAGGAACACACACACACGCCTCAGGAACACACACACACATGCCTCAGGAACACACACACATGCCTCAGGAACACTCACGTGACTCAGGAACACACACACATGCCTCAGGAACACACACACATGCCTCAGGAACACACACACACATGCCTCAGGAACACACACACATGCCTCAGGAACACACGCACATGCCTCAGGAACACACACGTGACTCAGGAACACACACACATGCCTCAGGAACACACACACATGCCTCAGGAACACACACACACATGCCTCAGGAACAAACACACATGCCTCAGGAACACACGCACATGCCTCAGGAACACACACACACATGCCTCAGGAACACACATACATGCCTCAGGAATACACACACATGTCTCAGGAACACACACACTTGCCTCAGGAACACACACACACGCCTCAGGAACACACACACATGCCTCAGTAACATGCACACACGACTCAGGAACACACACACACGCCTCAGGAACACAAACACATGCCTCAGGAACACACACACATGCCTCAGGAACACCCACACATGCCTCAGGAACACACACACATGCCTCAGGAACACTCACACATGCCTCAGGAACACACACACATGCCTCAGGAACACTCACATATGCCTCAGGAACACACACACATGCCTCAGGAACACACACGCCTGCCTCATGAACACACAGACATGCCTCAGGAACACACAGACATGCCTCAGGAACACACACATGCCTCAGGAACACGCACATATGCCTCAGGAACGCACACACATGCCTCAGGAACACACACACGTGCCTCAGGAACACACACACACGCCTCAGGAACACACACACATGCCTCAGGAACACACAGACATGCCTCAGGAACACACACATGCCTCAGGAACACGCACATATGCCTCAGGAACACACACACATGCCTCAGGAAGACACACACCTGCCTCAGGAACACACACACACGCCTCAGGAACACACACACATGCCTCAGTAACATGCACACACGACTCAGGAACACACACACACGCCTCAGGAACACAAACACATGCCTCAGGAACACACACACATGCCTCAGGAACACCCACACATGCCTCAGGAACACACACACATGCCTCAGGAACACTCACACATGCCTCAGGAACACACACACATGCCTCAGGAACACACACGCCTGCCTCATGAACACACAGACATGCCTCAGGAAGACACAGACATGCCTCAGGAACACACACATGCCTCAGGAACACGCACATATGCCTCAGGAACACACACACATGCCTCAGGAACACACACACGTGCCTCAGGAACACACAAATACGCCTCAGGAACACTCACACATGCCTCAGGAACACACACACATGCCTCAGGAACACTCACATATGCCTCAGGAACACACACACATGCCTCAGGAACACACACGTCTGCCTCATGAACACACAGACATGCCTCAGGAACACACAGACATGCCTCAGGAACACACACATGCCTCAGGAACACGCACATATGCCTCAGGAACGCACACACATGCCTCAGGAACACACACACGTGCCTCAGGAACACACACACACGCCTCAGGAACACACACACATGCCTCAGGAACACACAGACATGCCTCAGGAACACACACATGCCTCAGGAACACGCACATATGCCTCAGGAACACACACACATGCCTCAGGAAGACACACACCTGCCTCAGGAACACACACACACGCCTCAGGAACACACACACATGCCTCAGTAACATGCACACACGACTCAGGAACACACACACACGCCTCAGGAACACAAACACATGCCTCAGGAACACACACACATGCCTCAGGAACACCCACACATGCCTCAGGAACACACACACATGCCTCAGGAACACTCACACATGCCTCAGGAACACACACACATGCCTCAGGAACACACACGCCTGCCTCATGAACACACAGACATGCCTCAGGAAGACACAGACATGCCTCAGGAACACACACATGCCTCAGGAACACGCACATATGCCTCAGGAACACACACACATGCCTCAGGAACACACACACGTGCCTCAGGAACACACAAATACGCCTCAGGAACACTCACACATGCCTCAGGAACACACAAATACGCCTCAGGAACACACACACATGCCTCAGGAACACACACACACATGCCTCAGAAGACTCACACTTGCCTCAGGAATACACACACTTGCCTCAGGAACAAAGAAATATGCCTCAGGGACACACACACATGCCGCAGGAACACACACGCATGCCTCAGGAACACAAACACATGCCTCAGGAACACTCACACATGCCTCATGAACAGACACACAAGCCTCAGGAACACTCACACATGCCTCAGGAACACACACACATGCCTCAGGAACACACACACACGCCTCAGGAACACACACACACACGCCTCAGGAACACACACACATGCCTCAGGAACACACACGTGACTCAGGAACACACACACATGCCTCAGGAACACACACACATGCCTCAGGAACACACACACACATGCCTCAGGAACACACACACATGCCTCAGGAACACACGCACATGCCTCAGGAACACACACACCCATGCCTCAGGAACACACATACATGCCTCAGGAATACACACACATGTCTCAGGAACACACACACTTGCCTCAGGAACACACACACACGCCTCAGGAACACACACACATGCCTCAGTAACACGCACACACGACTCAGGAACACACACACACGCCTCAGGAACACAAACACATGCCTCAGGAACACACACACATGCCTCAGGAACACCCACACATGCCTCAGGAACACTCACGTGACTCAGGAACACACACACATGCCTCAGGAACACACACACACATGCCTCAGGAACACACATACATGCCTCAGGAATACACACACATGTCTCAGGAACACACACACTTGCCTCAGGAACACACACACACGCCTCAGGAACACACACACATGCCTCAGTAACATGCACACACGACTCAGGAACACACACACACGCCTCAGGAACACAAACACATGCCTCAGGAACACACACACATGCCTCAGGAACACCCACACATGCCTCAGGAACACACACACATGCCTCAGGAACACTCACACATGCCTCAGGAACACACACACATGCCTCAGGAACACTCACATATGCCTCAGGAACACACACACATGCCTCAGGAACACACACGCCTGCCTCATGAACACACAGACATGCCTCAGGAACACACAGACATGCCTCAGGAACACACACATGCCTCAGGAACACGCACATATGCCTCAGGAACACACACACATGCCTCAGGAACACACACACGTGCCTCAGGAACACACACACACACCTCAGGAACACACACACATGCCTCAGGAACACACAGACATGCCTCAGGAACACACACATGCCTCAGGAACACGCACATATGCCTCAGGAACACACACACATGCCTCAGGAAGACACACACCTGCCTCAGGAACACACACACACGCCTCAGGAACACACACACATGCCTCAGTAACATGCACACACGACTCAGGAACACACGCACACGCCTCAGGAACACAAACACATGCCTCAGGAACACACACACATGCCTCAGGAACACCCACACATGCCTCAGGAACACACACACATGCCTCAGGAACACTCACACATGCCTCAGGAACACACACACATGCCTCAGGAACACACACGCCTGCCTCATGAACACACAGACATGCCTCAGGAAGACACAGACATGCCTCAGGAACACACACATGCCTCAGGAACACGCACATATGCCTCAGGAACACACACACATGCCTCAGGAACACACACACGTGCCTCAGGAACACACAAATACGCCTCAGGAACACTCACACATGCCTCAGGAACACACAAATACGCCTCAGGAACACACACACATGCCTCAGGAACACACACACACATGCCTCAGAAGACTCACACTTGCCTCAGGAATACACACACTTGCCTCAGGAACAAAGAAATATGCCTCAGGGACACACACACATGCCGCAGGAACACACACGCATGCCTCAGGAACACAAACACATGCCTCAGGAACACTCACACATGCCTCATGAACACACACACATGCCTCAGGAACACACACACACGCCTCAGGAACACACACACACATGCCTCAGGAACACACACGTGACTCAGGAACACACACACATGCCTCAGGAACACACACACATGCCTCAGGAACACACGCACATGCCTCAGGAACACACACACACATGCCTCAGGAACACACATACATGCCTCAGGAATACACACACATGTCTCAGGAACACACACACAGACGCCTCAGGAACACACACACATGCCTCAGGAACACTCACACATGCCTCAGGAACACACACACATGCCTCAGGAACACGCACACACGCCTCATGAACACGCACATGCCTCAGGAACAAGCACACAAGCCTCAGGAACACAGACACACGCCTCAGGAACATGCACATGCCTCAGGAACACGCACACATGACTCAGGAATGCAGACACACGCCTCAGGAACACTCACATGCCTCAGGAACACACACACACGCTTCAGAAACACACACACATGCCTCAGGAACACACACACATGCCTCAGGAACACAAACACATGCCTCAGGAACACTCACACATGCCTCATGAACAGACACACAATCCTCAGGAACACTCACGTGACTCAGGAACACACACACATGCCTCAGGAACACACACACATGCCTCAGGAACACACACACACATGCCTCAGGAACACACACACATGCCTCAGGAACACACGCACATGCCTCAGGAACACACACACACATGCCTCAGGAACACACATACATGCCTCAGGAATACACACACATGTCTCAGGAACACACACACTTGCCTCAGGAACACACACACACGCCTCAGGAACACACACACATGCCTCAGTAACATGCACACACGACTCAGGAACACACACACACGCCTCAGGAACACAAACACATGCCTCAGGAACACACACACATGCCTCAGGAACACACACACATGCCTCAGGAACACACACACACGCCTCAGGGACACACACACACACCTCAGGAACACACACACATGCCACAGGAATACACACGCGCCTCGGGGACACACACACATACGCCTCAGGAACACACACACACGCCTCAGGAACACACACACATGCCTCAGGAGCACACAGATATGCCTCAGGAACACAGACGCAAAACTCTGGAACACGCACGTGGCTCAGGAACAAGCACACACGCCTCCGGAACACAGACACACGCATTAGGAACACGCACATGCCTCAGGAACACACAAGCATGACTCAGGAACGCCGACACACGCCTCAGGAACACTCACATACCTCAGGAACACACACACACAATCCTCAGGAACACACGCACATGCCTGAGGAACACACACACACGCCTCAAAAACACACACACACCTCAGGAACACACACACACGCCTCAGGAACACACACACATGACTCAGGAACACACACACACACGCCTCAGGAACACACACACAAGCCTCAGGAACACACACACATGCCTCAGGAACACACACACATGCCTCAGGAACACACACACATGCCTCAGCAACACTCACACATGCCTCAGGAACACACACACATGCCTCAGGGACACACACACATGCCTCAGCAACACACAGATATGCCTCAGGAACACAGACGCACACCTCAGGAACACGCAAATGCCTCAGGAACAAGCACACAAGCCTCAGGAACACAGACACACGCCTCAGGAACATGCACATGCCTCAGGAACACGCACACATGAGTCAGGAATGAAGACACACGCCTCAGGAAGACTCACATGCCTCAGGAACACACACACACGCGTCAGGAACACACAAACATGCCTCAGGAACACACACACATGCCTTACGAACACACACACATGCCTCAGGAACACACACACATGCCTCAGGAACACACACACACGCCTCAGGGACACACACACACACCTCAGGAACACACACACATGCCACAGGAATACACACGCGCCTCGGGGACACACACACATACGCCACAAGAACACACACACACATGCATCAGGAAGACTCACACATGCCTCAAGAATACACACACATGCCTCAGGAACAAAGAAATATGCCTCAGGGACACACACACATGCCGCAGGAACACACACGCATGCCTCAGGAACACAAACACATGCCTCAGGAACACTCACACATGCCTCATGAACAGACACACAAGCCTCAGGAACACTCACACATGCCTCAGGAACACACACACATGCCTCAGGAACACACACACACGCCTCAGGAACACAAACACACACGCCTCAGGAACACACACACATGCCTCAGGAACACACACGTGACTCAGGAACACACACACATGCCTCAGGAACACACACACATGCCTCAGGAACACACACATGCATCAGGAACACACACACACGCCTCAGGAACACACACACATGCCTCAGGAACACACACACATGCCTCAGGAACACACGCACATGCCTCAGGAACACACACACACATGCCTCAGGAACACACATACATGCCTCAGGAATACACACACATGTCTCAGGAACACACACACTTGCCTCAGGAACACACACACACGCCTCAGGAACACACACACATGCCTCAGTAACATGCACACACGACTCAGGAACACACACACACGCCTCAGGAACACAAACACATGCCTCAGGAACACACACACATGCCTCAGGAACACCCACACATGCCTCGGGAACACACACACATGCCTCAGGAACACTCACACATGCCTCAGGAACACACACACATGCCTCAGGAACACTCACATATGCCTCAGGAACACACACACATGCCTCAGGAACACACACGCCTGCCTCATGAACACACAGACATGCCTCGGGAACACACAGACATGCCTCAGGAACACACACATGCCTCAGGAACACGCACATATGCCTCAGGAACACACACACATGCC
This sequence comes from Isurus oxyrinchus, assembly GCA_026770705.1. Classification (NCBI taxonomy): domain Eukaryota; kingdom Metazoa; phylum Chordata; class Chondrichthyes; order Lamniformes; family Lamnidae; genus Isurus; species Isurus oxyrinchus. The sequence continues at coordinate 139,336,560 of JANJGN010000010.1, forward strand.
TCAGGAACACACACACGTGCCTCAGGAACACACAAATACGCCTCAGGAACACTCACACATGCCTCAGGAACACACAAATACGCCTCAGGAACACACACACATGCCTCAGGAACACACACACACATGCCTCAGGAAGACTCACACTTGCCTCAGGAATACACACACTTGCCTCAGGAACAAAGAAATATGCCTCAGGGACACACACACATGCCGCAGGAACACACACGCATGCCTCAGGAACACAAACACATGCCTCAGGAACACTCACACATGCCTCATGAACACACACACATGCCTCAGGAACACACACACACGCCTCAGGAACACACACACACACGCCTCAGGAACACACACACATGCCTCAGGAACACACACTTGACTCAGGAACACACACACATGCCTCAGGAACACACACACATGCCTCAGGAACACACACACACATGCCTCAGGAACACACACACATGCCTCAGGAACACACGCACATGCCTCAGGAACACACACACACATGCCTCAGGAACACACATACATGCCTCAGGAATACACACACATGTCTCAGGAACACACACACAGACGCCTCAGGAACACACACACATGCCTCAGGAACACTCACACATGCCTCAGGAACACACACACATGCCTCAGGAACACGCACACACACCTAATGAACACGCACATGCCTCAGGAACAAGCACACAAGCCTCAGGAACACAGACACACGCCTCAGGAACATGCACATGCCTCAGGAACACGCACACATGACTCAGGAATGCAGACACACGCCTCAGGAACACTCACATGCCTCAGGAACACACACACACGCTTCAGGAACACACACACATGCCTCAGGAACACACACACATGCCTTACGAACACACACACATGCCTCAGGAACACACACACATGCCTCAGGAACACACACACATGACTCAGGAACACACACACACATGCCTCAGGAACACACACACAGACGCCTCAGGAACACACACACATGCCTCAGGAAAACTCACACATGCCTCAGGAACACACACACATGCCTCAGGAACACGCACACACGCCTAATGAACACACACACATGCCTCAGGAACACAGACACACGGCTCTGGAACAGACACACACACACGCCTCAGGAAGGCACACACATGCCTCAGGAACACACACACATGCCTCAGGAACACGCACACACGCCTAATGAACACGCACACATGCCTCAGGAACAAAGACACACGGCTCTGGAACACACACACACGCCTCAGGAACACTCACACATGCCTCAGGAACACTCACACCTGCCTCCGGAACACACACACATTCCTCAGGAACACACACGCAGGCCTCAGGGACACACACACATGCCTCACGAACACACACACATGCCTCAGGAAGACTCACACTTGCCTCAGGAATACACACACTTGCCTCAGGAACAAAGAAATATGCCTCAGGGACACACACACATGCCGCAGGAACACACACGCATGCCTCAGGAACACAAACACATGCCTCAGGAACACTCACACATGCCTCATGAACACACACACATGCCTCAGGAACACACACACACGCCTCAGGAACACACACACACACGCCTCAGGAACACACACACATGCCTCAGGAACACACACTTGACTCAGGAACACACACACATGCCTCAGGAACACACACACATGCCTCAGGAACACACACACACATGCCTCAGGAACACACACACATGCCTCAGGAACACACGCACATGCCTCAGGAACACACACACACATGCCTCAGGAACACACATACATGCCTCAGGAATACACACACATGTCTCAGGAACACACACACAGACGCCTCAGGAACACACACACATGCCTCAGGAACACTCACACATGCCTCAGGAACACACACACATGCCTCAGGAACACGCACACACGCCTAATGAACACGCACATGCCTCAGGAACAAGCACACAAGCCTCAGGAACACAGACACACGCCTCAGGAACATGCACATGCCTCAGGAACACGCACACATGACTCAGGAATGCAGACACACGCCTCAGGAACACTCACATGCCTCAGGAACACACACACACGCTTCAGGAACACACACACATGCCTCAGGAACACACACACATGCCTTACGAACACACACACATGCCTCAGGAACACACACACATGCCTCAGGAACACACACACATGACTCAGGAACACACACACACATGCCTCAGGAACACACACACAGACGCCTCAGGAACACACACACATGCCTCAGGAACACTCACACATGCCTCAGGAACACACACACATGCCTCAGGAACACGCACACACGCCTAATGAACACACACACATGCCTCAGGAACACAGACACACGGCTCTGGAACAGACACACACACGCCTCAGGAAGGCACACACATGCCTCAGGAACACACACACATGCCTCAGGAACACGCACACACGCCTAATGAACACGCACACATGCCTCAGGAACACAGACACACGGCTCTGGAACACACACACACGCCTCAGGAACACTCACACATGCCTCAGGAACACTCACACCTGCCTCCGGAACACACACACATTCCTCAGGAACACACACGCAGGCCTCAGGGACACACACACATGCCTCATGAACACACACACATGCCTCAGGAACACGCACACTGCCTCAGGAACGCACACACACACCTCAGGAACACACACACACGCCTCAGGGACACACACAAATGCCTCAGGAACACACACACATGCCTCAGGAACACTCACACATGCCTCAGGAACACACACACATGACTCAGAAACACACACACATGCCTCACGAACACACACACATGCCTCAGGAACACACACATACGTCTCATTAACACGTACACATGCCTCAGGAGCACACACATGCCTGAGGAATACACACACATGCAATGCCTCAGGAATTCACACACATGCCTCACGAACACTCACACTTGCCTCAGGAACACACACATGCCTTACGAAAACACACACATGCCTCAGGAACACTCACACATGCCTCAGGAACACACACAAATGCCTCAGGAACACTCACACATGCCTCAGGAACACACACACATGACTCAGAAACACACACACATGCCTCAGGAACACACAAATACGCCTCACGAACACTCATACATGCCTCAGGAACACACAAATACGCCTCAGGAACACACACACATGCCTCAGGAACACACACACACATGCATCAGGAAGACTCACACTTGCCTCAACAATACACACACATGCCTCAGGAACAAAGAAATATGCCTCAGGGACACACACACGTGCCGCAGGAATACACACGCATGCCTCAGGAACACAAACACATGCCTCAGGAACACTCACACATGCCACATGAACAGACACACAAGCCTCAGGAACACTCACACATGCCTCAGGAACACACACACATGCCTCAGGAACACACACACACGCCTCAGGAACACACACACACACGCCTCAGGAACACACACGTGACTCAGGAACACACACACATGCCTCAGGAACACACACACATGCCTCAGGAACACACACACACATGCCTCAGGAACACACACACATGCCTCAGAATCACACGCACATGCCTCAGGAACACACACACACATGCCTCAGGAACACACATACATGCCTCAGGAATACACACACATGTCTCAGGAACACACACACTTGCCTCAGGAACACACACACACGCCTCAGGAACACACACACATGCCTCAGTAACATGCACACACGACTCAGGATCACACACACACGCCTCAGGAACACAAACACATGCCTCAGGAACAAACACACATGCCTCAGGAACACCCACTCATGCCTCAGGAACACACACACATGCCTCAGGAACACTCACACATGCCTCAGGAACACACACACATGCCTCAGGAACACTCACATATGCCTCAGTAACACACACACATGCCTCAGGAACACACACGCCTGCCTCATGAACACAGAGACATGCCTCAGGAAGACACAGACATGCCTCAGGAACACACACATGCCTCAGGAACACGCACATATGCCTCAGAAACACACACACATGCCTCAGGAACACACACACGTGCCTCAGGAACACACAAATACGCCTCAGGAACACTCACACATGCCTCAGGAACACACAAATACGCCTCAGGAACACACACACATGCCTCAGGAACACACACACACATGCCTCAGGAAGACTCACACTTGCCTCAGGAATACACACACTTGCCTCAGGAACAAAGAAATATGCCTCAGGGACACACACACATGCCGCAGGAACACACACGCATGCCTCAGGAACACAAACACATGCCTCAGGAACACTCACACATGCCTCATGAACACACACACATGCCTCAGGAACACACACACACGCCTCAGGAACACACACACACACGCCTCAGGAACACACACACATGCCTCAGGAACACACACTTGACTCAGGAACACACACACATGCCTCAGGAACACACACACATGCCTCAGGAACACACACACACATGCCTCAGGAACACACACACATGCCTCAGGAACACACACACATGCCTCAGGAACACGCACACACGCCTAATGAACACGCACATGCCTCAGGAACAAGCACACAAGCCTCAGGAACACAGACACACGCCTCAGGAACATGCACATGCCTCAGGAACACGCACACATGACTCAGGAATGCAGACACACGCCTCAGGAACACTCACATGCCTCAGGAACACACACACACGCTTCAGAAACACACACACATGCCTCAGGAACACACACACATGCCTCAGGAACACAAACACATGCCTCAGGAACACTCACACATGCCTCATGAACAGACACACAATCCTCAGGAACACTCACACATGCCTCAGGAACACACACACATGCCTCAGGAACACACACACACGCCTCAGGAACACACACACACATGCCTCAGGAACACACACACATGCCTCAGGAACACTCACGTGACTCAGGAACACACACACATGCCTCAGGAACACACACACATGCCTCAGGAACACACACACACATGCCTCAGGAACACACACACATGCCTCAGGAACACACGCACATGCCTCAGGAACACACACACACATGCCTCAGGAACACACATACATGCCTCAGGAATACACACACATGTCTCAGGAACACACACACTTGCCTCAGGAACACACACACACGCCTCAGGAACACACACACATGCCTCAGTAACATGCACACACGACTCAGGAACACACACACACGCCTCAGGAACACAAACACATGCCTCAGGAACACACACACATGCCTCAGGAACACACACACATGCCTCAGGAACACACACACACGCCTCAGGGACACACACACACACCTCAGGAACACACACACATGCCACAGGAATACACACGCGCCTCGGGGACACACACACATACGCCTCAGGAACACACACACACGCCTCAGGAACACACACACATGCCTCAGGAGCACACAGATATGCCTCAGGAACACAGACGCAAAACTCTGGAACACGCACGTGGCTCAGGAACAAGCACACACGCCTCAGGAACACAGACACACGCATTAGGAACACGCACATGCCTCAGGAACACGCAAACATGACTCAGGAACGCCGACACACGCCTCAGGAACACTCACATACCTCAGGAACACACACACACAATCCTCAGGAACACACGCACATGCCTGAGGAACACACACACACGCCTCAAAAACACACACACACCTCAGGAACACACACACACGCCTCAGGAACACACACACATGACTCAGGAACACACACACACACGCCTCAGGAACACACACACAAGCCTCAGGAACACACACACATGCCTCAGGAACACACACACATGCCTCAGGAACACACACACATGCCTCAGCAACACTCACACATGCCTCAGGAACACACACACATGCCTCAGGGACACACACACATGCCTCAGCAACACACAGATATGCCTCAGGAACACAGACGCACACCTCAGGAACACGCAAATGCCTCAGGAACAAGCACACAAGCCTCAGGAACACAGACACACGCCTCAGGAACATGCACATGCCTCAGGAACACGCACACATGAGTCAGGAATGAAGACACACGCCTCAGGAAGACTCACATGCCTCAGGAACACACACACACGCGTCAGGAACACACAAACATGCCTCAGGAACACACACACATGCCTTACGAACACACACACATGCCTCAGGAACACACACACATGCCTCAGGAACACACACACACGCCTCAGGGACACACACACACACCTCAGGAACACACACACATGCCACAGGAATACACACGCGCCTCGGGGACACACACACATACGCCACAAGAACACACACACACATGCATCAGGAAGACTCACACATGCCTCAAGAATACACACACATGCCTCAGGAACAAAGAAATATGCCTCAGGGACACACACACATGCCGCAGGAACACACACGCATGCCTCAGGAACACAAACACATGCCTCAGGAACACTCACACATGCCTCATGAACAGACACACAAGCCTCAGGAACACTCACACATGCCTCAGGAACACACACACATGCCTCAGGAACACACACACACGCCTCAGGAACACAAACACACACGCCTCAGGAACACACACACATGCCTCAGGAACACACACGTGACTCAGGAACACACACACATGCCTCAGGAACACACACACATGCCTCAGGAACACACACATGCATCAGGAACACACACACACGCCTCAGGAACACACACACATGCCTCAGGAACACACACACATGCCTCAGGAACACACGCACATGCCTCAGGAACACACACACACATGCCTCAGGAACACACATACATGCCTCAGGAATACACACACATGTCTCAGGAACACACACACTTGCCTCAGGAACACACACACACGCCTCAGGAACACACACACATGCCTCAGTAACATGCACACACGACTCAGGAACACACACACACGCCTCAGGAACACAAACACATGCCTCAGGAACACACACACATGCCTCAGGAACACCCACACATGCCTCGGGAACACACGCACATGCCTCAGGAACACTCACACATGCCTCAGGAACACACACACATGCCTCAGGAACACTCACATATGCCTCAGGAACACACACACATGCCTCAGGAACACACACGCCTGCCTCATGAACACACAGACATGCCTCGGGAACACACAGACATGCCTCAGGAACACACACATGCCTCAGGAACACGCACATATGCCTCAGGAACACACACACATGCCTCAGGAACACACACACGTGCCTCAGGAACACACAAATACGCCTCAGGAACACTCACACATGCCTCAGGAACACACAAATACGCCTCAGGAACACACACACATGCCTCAGGAACACACACACACATGCCTCAGGAAGACTCACACTTGCCTCAGGAATACACACACTTGCCTCAGGAACAAAGAAATATGCCTCAGGGACACACACACATGCCGCAGGAACACACACGCATGCCTCAGGAACACAAACACATGCCTCAGGAACACTCACACATGCCTCATGAACACACACACATGCCTCAGGAACACACACACACGCCTCAGGAACACACACACACACGCCTCAGGAACACACACACATGCCTCAGGAACACACACTTGACTCAGGAACACACACATGCCTCAGGAACACACACACATGCCTCAGGAACACACACACACATGCCTCAGGAACACACACACATGCCTCAGGAACACACGCACATGCCTCAGGAACACACACACACATGCCTCAGGAACACACATACATGCCTCAGGAATACACACACATGTCTCAGGAACACACACACAGACGCCTCAGGAACACACACACATGCCTCAGGAACACTCACACATGCCTCAGGAACACACACACATGCCTCAGGAACACGCACACACGCCTAATGAACACGCACATGCCTCAGGAACAAGCACACAAGCCTCAGGAACACAGACACACGCCTCAGGAACATGCACATGCCTCAGGAACACGCACACATGACTCAGGAATGCAGACACACGCCTCAGGAACACTCACATGCCTCAGGAACACACACACACGCTTCAGGAACACACACACATGCCTCAGGAACACACACACATGCCTTACGAACACACACACATGCCTCAGGAACACACACACATGCCTCAGGAACACACACACATGACTCAGGAACACACACACACATGCCTCAGGAACACACACACAGACGCCTCAGGAACACACACACATGCCTCAGGAACACTCACACATGCCTCAGGAACACACACACATGCCTCAGGAACACGCACACACGCCTAATGAACACACACACATGCCTCAGGAACACAGACACACGGCTCTGGAACAGACACACACACACGCCTCAGGAAGGCACACACATGCCTCAGGAACACACACACATGCCTCAGGAACACGCACACACGCCTAATGAACACGCACACATGCCTCAGGAACAAAGACACACGGCTCTGGAACACACACACACGCCTCAGGAACACTCACACATGCCTCAGGAACACTCACACCTGCCTCCGGAACACACACACATTCCTCAGGAACACACACGCAGGCCTCAGGGACACACACACATGCCTCACGAACACACACACATGCCTCAGGAAGACTCACACTTGCCTCAGGAATACACACACTTGCCTCAGGAACAAAGAAATATGCCTCAGGGACACACACACATGCCGCAGGAACACACACGCATGCCTCAGGAACACAAACACATGCCTCAGGAACACTCACACATGCCTCATGAACACACACACATGCCTCAGGAACACACACACACGCCTCAGGAACACACACACACACGCCTCAGGAACACACACACATGCCTCAGGAACACACACTTGACTCAGGAACACACACACATGCCTCAGGAACACACACACATGCCTCAGGAACACACACACACATGCCTCAGGAACACACACACATGCCTCAGGAACACACGCACATGCCTCAGGAACACACACACACATGCCTCAGGAACACACATACATGCCTCAGGAATACACACACATGTCTCAGGAACACACACACAGACGCCTCAGGAACACACACACATGCCTCAGGAACACTCACACATGCCTCAGGAACACACACGCATGCCTCAGGAACACAAACACATGCCTCAGGAACACTCACACATGCCTCATGAACACACACACATGCCTCAGGAACACACACAATCGCCTCAGGAACACACACACACACGCCTCAGGAACACACACACATGCCTCAGGAACACACACGTGACTCAGGAACACACACACATGCCTCAGGAACACACACACATGCCTCAGGAACACACACACACATGCCTCAGGGACACACACACATGCCTCAGGAACACACGCACATGCCTCAGGAACACACACACACATGCCTCAGGAACACACATACATGCCTCAGGAATACACACACATGTCTCAGGAACACACACACACAGACGCCTCAGGAACACACACACATGCCTCAGGAACACTCACACATGCCTCAGGAACACACACACATGCCTCAGGAACACGCACACACGCCTAATGAACACGCACATGCCTCAGGAACAAGCACACAAGCCTCAGGAACACAGACACACGCCTCAGGAACATGCACATGCCTCAGGAACACGCACACATGACTCAGGAATGCAGACACACGCCTCAGGAACACTCACATGCCTCAGGAACACACACACACGCTTCAGGAACACACACACATGCCTCAGGAACACACACACATGCCTTACGAAAACACACACATGCCTCAGGAACACACACACATGCCTCAGGAACACACACACATGACTCAGGAACACACACACACATGCCTCAGGAACACACACACAGACGCCTCAGGAACACACACACATGCCTCAGGAACACTCACACATGCCTCAGGAACACACACACATGCCTCAGGAACACGCACACACGCCTAATGAACACACACACATGCCTCAGGAACACAGACACACGGCTCTGGAACAGACACACACACGCCTCAGGAAGGCACACACATGCCTCAGGAACACACACACATGCCTCAGGAACACGCACACACGCCTAATGAACACGCACACATGCCTCAGGAACACAGACACACGGCTCTGGAACACACACACACGCCTCAGGAACACTCACACATGCCTCAGGAACACTCACACCTGCCTCCGGAACACACACACATGCCTCAGGAACACACACGCAGGCCTCAGGGACACACACACATGCCTCACGAACACACACACATGCCTCAGGAACACGCACACTGCCTCAGGAACGCACACACACACCTCAGGAACACACACACACGCCTCAGGGACACACACAAATGCCTCAGGAACACACACACATGCCTCAGGAACACTCACACATGCCTCAGGAACACACACACATGACTCAGAAACACACACACATGCCTCACGAACACACACACATGCCTCAGGAACACACACATACGTCTCATTAACACGTACACATGCCTCAGGAGCACACACATGCCTGAGGAATACACACACATGCAATGCCTCAGGAATTCACACACATGCCTCACGAACACTCACACTTGCCTCAGGAACACACACATGCCTTACGAAAACACACACATGCCTCAGGAACACTCACACATGCCTCAGGAACACACACAAATGCCTCAGGAACACTCACACATGCCTCAGGAACACACACACATGACTCAGAAACACACACACATGCCTCAGGAACACACAAATACGCCTCACGAACACTCATACATGCCTCAGGAACACACAAATACGCCTCAGGAACACACACACATGCCTCAGGAACACACACACACATGCATCAGGAAGACTCACACTTGCCTCAACAATACACACACATGCCTCAGGAACAAAGAAATATGCCTCAGGGACACACACACATGCCGCAGGAATACACACGCATGCCTCAGGAACACAAACACATGCCTCAGGAACACTCACACATGCCACATGAACAGACACACAAGCCTCAGGAACACTCACACATGCCTCAGGAACACACACACATGCCTCAAGAACACACACACACGCCTCAGGAACACACACACACACGCCTCAGGAACACACACGTGACTCAGGAACACACACACATGCCTCAGGAACACACACACATGCCTCAGGAACACACACACACATTTCTCAGGAACACACACACATGCCTCAGAATCACACGCACATGCCTCAGGAACACACACACACATGCCTCAGGAACACACATACATGCCTCAGGAATACACACACATGTCTCAGGAACACACACACTTGCCTCAGGAACACACACACACGCCTCAGGAACACACACACATGCCTCAGTAACATGCACACACGACTCAGGATCACACACACACGCCTCAGGAACACAAACACATGCCTCAGGAACAAACACACATGCCTCAGGAACACCCACTCATGCCTCAGGAACACACACACATGCCTCAGGAACACTCACACATGCCTCAGGAACACACACACATGCCTCAGGAACACTCACATATGCCTCAGTAACACACACACATGCCTCAGGAACACACACGCCTGCCTCATGAACACAGAGACATGCCTCAGGAAGACACAGACATGCCTCAGGAACACACACATGCCTCAGGAACACGCACATATGCCTCAGAAACACACACACATGCCTCAGGAACACACACACGTGCCTCAGGAACACACAAATACGCCTCAGGAACACTCACACATGCCTCAGGAACACACAAATACGCCTCAGGAACACACACACATGCCTCAGGAACACACACACACATGCCTCAGGAAGACTCACACTTGCCTCAGGAATACACACACTTGACTCAGGAGCAAAGAAATATGCCTCAGGGACACACACACATGCCGCAGGAACACACACGCATGCCTCAGGAACACAAATACATGCCTCAGGAACACTCACACATGCCTCACGAACACACACACATGCCTCAGGAACACGCACACTGCCTCAGGAACGCACACACACACCTCAGGAACACACACACACGCCTCAGGGACACACACAAATGCCTCAGGAACACACACACATGCCTCAGGAACACTCACACATGCCTCAGGAACACACACACATGACTCAGAAACACACACACATGCCTCACGAACACACACACATGCCTCAGGAACACACACATACATCTCATTAACACGTACACATGCCTCAGGAGCACACACATGCCTGAGGAATACACACACATGCAATGCCTCAGGAATTCACACACATGCCTCACGAACACTCACACTTGCCTCAGGAACACACACATGCCTTACGAAAACACACACATGCCTCAGGAACACTCACACATGCCTCAGGAACACACACAAATGCCTCAGGAACACTCACACATGCCTCAGGAACACACACACATGACTCAGAAACACACACACATGCCTCAGGAACACACAAATACGCCTCACGAACACTCATACATGCCTCAGGAACACACAAATACGCCTCAGGAACACACACACATGCCTCAGGAACACACACACACATGCATCAGGAAGACTCACACTTGCCTCAACAATACACACACATGCCTCAGGAACAAAGAAATATGCCCCAGGGACACACACACATGCCGCAGGAATACACACGCATGCCTCAGGAACACAAACACATGCCTCAGGAACACTCACACATGCCACATGAACAGACACACAAGCCTCAGGAACACTCACACATGCCTCAGGAACACACACACATGCCTCAGGAACACACACACACGCCTCAGGAACACACACACACACGCCTCAGGAACACACACGTGACTCAGGAACACACACACATGCCTCAGGAACACACACACATGCCTCAGGAACACACACACACATGCCTCAGGAACACACACACATGCCTCAGAATCACACGCACATGCCTCAGGAACACACACACACATGCCTCAGGAACACACATACATGCCTCAGGAATACACACACATGTCTCAGGAACACACACACTTGCCTCAGGAACACACACACACGCCTCAGGAACACACACACATGCCTCAGTAACATGCACACACGACTCAGGATCACACACACACGCCTCAGGAACACAAACACATGCCTCAGGAACAAACACACATGCCTCAGGAACACCCACACATGCCTCAGGAACACACACACATGCCTCAGGAACACTCACACATGCCTCAGGAACACACACACATGCCTCAGGAACACTCACATATGCCTCAGTAACACACACACATGCCTCAGGAACACACACGCCTGCCTCATGAACACAGAGACATGCCTCAGGAAGACACAGACATGCCTCAGGAACACACACATGCCTCAGGAACACGCACATATGCCTCAGAAACACACACACATGCCTCAGGAACACACACACGTGCCTCAGGAACACACAAATACGCCTCAGGAACACTCACACATGCCTCAGGAACACACAAATACGCCTCAGGAACACACACACATGCCTCAGGAACACACACACACATGCCTCAGGAAGACTCACACTTGCCTCAGGAATACACACACTTGCCTCAGGAGCAAAGAAATATGCCTCAGGGACACACACACATGCCGCAGGAACACACACGCATGCCTCAGGAACACAAATACATGCCTCAGGAACACTCACACATGCCTCATGAACACACACACATGCCTCAGGAACACACACAATCGCCTCAGGAACACACACACACACGCCTCAGGAACACACACACATGCCTCAGGAACACACACGTGACTCAGGAACACACACACATGCCTCAGGAACACACACACATGCCTCAGGAACACACACACACATGCCTCAGGGACACACACACATGCCTCAGGAACACACGCACATGCCTCAGGAACACACACACACATGCCTCAGGAACACACATACATGCCTCAGGAATACACACACATGTCTCAGGAACACACACACACACAGACGCCTCAGGAACACACACACATGCCTCAGGAACACTCACACATGCCTCAGGAACACACACACATGCCTCAGGAACACGCACACACGCCTCATGAACACGCACATGCCTCAGGAACAAGCACACAAGCCTCAGGAACACAGACACACACCTCAGGAACATGCACATGCCTCAGGAACACGCACACATGACTCAGGAATGCAGACACACGCCTCAGGAACACTCACATGCCGCAGGAACACACACACACGCTTCAGGAACACACACACATGCCTCAGGAACACACACACATGCCTTACGAACACACACACATGCCTCAGGAACACACACACATGCCTCAGGAACACACACACATGACTCAGGAACACACACACACATGCCTCAGGAACACACACACAGACGCCTCAGGAACACACACACATGCCTCAGGAACACTCACACATGCCTCAGGAACACACACACATGCCTCAGGAACACGCACACACACCTAATGAACACACACACATGCCTCAGGAACACAGACACACGGCTCTGGAACACACACACACGCCTCAGGAAGGCACACACATGCCTCCGGAACACACACACATGCCTCAGGAACACGCACACACGCCTAATGAACACGCACACATGCCTCAGGAACACAGACACACGGCTCTGGAACACACACACACGCCTCAGGAACACTCACACATGCCTTAGGAACACTCACACCTGCCTCCGGAACACACACACATGCCTCAGGAACACACACGCAGGCCTCAGGGACACACACACATGCCTCACGAACACACACACATGCCTCAGGAACATGCACACTGCCTCAGGAACACACACACACACCTCAGGAACACACACACACGCCTCAGGGACACACACAAATGCCTCAGGAACACACACACATGCCTCAGGAACACTCACACATGCCTCAGGAACACACACACATGACTCAGAACCACACACACATGCCTCACATACACACACACATGCCTCAGGAACACACACATACGTCTCATTAACACGTACACATGCCTCAGGAGCACACACATGCCTCAGGAATACACACACATGCCATGCCTCAGGAATACACACACATGCCTCACGAACACTCACACTTGCCTCAGGAACACACACATGCCTTACGAAAACACACACATGCCTCAGGAACACTCACACATGTCTCAGGAACACACACACATGCCTCAGGAACACACAAATACGCCTCAGGAACACTCACACATGCCTCAGGAACACACAAATACGCCTCAGGAACACACACACTTGCCTCAGGAACACACACACACGCCTCAGGAACACACACACATGCCTCAGTAACATGCACACACGACTCAGGAACACACACACACGCCTCAGGAACACAAACACATGCCGCAGGAACACACACACATGCCTCAGGAACACTCACACATGCCTCAGGAACACACACAAATGCCTCAGGAACACTCACACATGCCTCAGGAACACACACACATGACTCAGAAACACACACACATGCCTCAGGAACACACAAATACGCCTCACGAACACTCATACATGCCTCAGGAACACACAAATACGCCTCAGGAACACACACACATGCCTCAGGAACACACACACACATGCATCAGGAAGACTCACACTTGCCTCAAGAATACACACACATGCCTCAGGAACAAAGAAATATGCCTCAGGGACACACACACATGCCGCAGGAACACACACGCATGCCTCAGGAACACAAACACATGCCTCAGGAACACTCACACATGCCACATGAACAGACACACAAGCCTCAGGAACACTCACACATGCCTCAGGAACACACACACATGCCTCAGGAACACACACACACGCCTCAGGAACACACACACACACGCCTCAGGAACACACACGTGACTCAGGAACACACACACATGCCTCAGGAACACACACACATGCCTCAGGAACACACACACACATGCCTCAGGAACACACACACATGCCTCAGAAACACATGCACATGCCTCAGGAACACACACACACATGCCTCAGGAACACACATACATGCCTCAGGAATACACACACATGTCTCAGGAACACACACACTTGCCTCAGGAACACACACACGTGCCTCAGGAACACACACACATGCCTCAGTAACATGCACACACGACTCAGGAACACACACACACGCCTCAGGAACACAAACACATGCCTCAGAAACAAACACACATGCCTCAGGAACACACACACATGCCTCAGGAACACTCACACATGCCTCAGGAACACACACACATGCCTCAGGAACACGCACACACACCTAATGAAAACGCACACATGCCTCAGGAACACAGACACACGGCTCTGGAACACACACACACGCCTCAGGAAGGCACACACATGCCTCAGGAACACACACACAAGCCTCAGGAACACGCACACACGCCTAATGAACACGCACACATGCCTCAGGAACACAGACACACGGCTCTGGAACACACACACACGCCTCAGGAACACTCACACATGCCTCAGGAACACTCACACCTGCCTCCGGAACACACACACATGCCTCAGGAACACACACGCAGGCCTCAGGGACACACACACATGCCTCACGAACACACACACATGCCTCAGGAACATGCACACTGCCTCAGGAACACACACACACACCGCAGGAACACACACACACGCCTCAGGGACACACACAAATGCCTCAGGAACACACACACATGCCTCAGGAACACTCACACATGCCTCAGGAACACACACACATGACTCAGAAACACACACACATGCCTCACGAACACACACACATGCCTCAGGAACACACACATACGTCTCATTAACACGTACACATGCCTCAGGAGCACACACATGCCTCAGGAATACACACACATGCAATGCCTCAGGAAAACACATACATGCCTCACGAACACTCACACTTGCCTCAGGAACACACACATGCCTTACGAAAACACACACATGCCTCAGGAACACTCACACATGTCTCAGGAACACACACACATGCCTCAGGAACACACAAATACGCCTCAGGAACACTCACACATGCCTCAGGAACACACAAATACGCCTCAGGAACACACACACTTGCCTCAGGAACACACACACACGCCTCAGGAACACACACACATGCCTCAGTAACATGCACACACGACTCAGGAACACACACACACGCCTCAGGAACACAAACACATGCCGCAGGAACACACACACATGCCTCAGGAACACCCACACATGCCTCAGGAACACAGACACATGCCTCAGGAACACTCACACATGCCTCAGGAACACACACACATGCCTCAGGAACACTCACATATGCCTCAGGAACACACACACATGCCTCATGAACACACTCGCCTGCCTCATGAACACAGAGACATGCCTCAGGAAGACACAGACATGCCTCAGGAACACACACATGCCTCAGGAACACGCACATATGCCTCAGAAACACACACACATGCCTCAGGAACACACACACGTGCCTCAGGAACACACAAATACGCCTCAGGAACACACACACACATGCCTCAGGAACACACAAATACGCCTCAGGAACACACACACATGCCTCAGGAACACACACACACATGCCTCAGGAAGACTCACACTTGCCTCAGGAATACACACACTTGCCTCAGGAACAAAGAAATATGCCTCAGGGACACACACACATGCCGCAGGAACACACACGCATGCCTCAGGAACACAAACACATGCCTCAGGAACACTCACACATGCCTCATGAACACACACACATGCCTCAGGAACACACACAATCGCCTCAGGAACACACACACAC
The DNA here is from genome assembly GCA_026770705.1 of Isurus oxyrinchus. Taxonomy (NCBI): domain Eukaryota; kingdom Metazoa; phylum Chordata; class Chondrichthyes; order Lamniformes; family Lamnidae; genus Isurus; species Isurus oxyrinchus. Next base: position 139,354,301 of record JANJGN010000010.1, read on the forward strand.
ACGCCTCAGGAACACACACACATGCCTCAGGAACACACACGTGACTCAGGAACACACACACATGCCTCAGGAACACACACACATGCCTCAGGAACACACACACACATGCCTCAGGGACACACACACATGCCTCAGGAACACACGCACATGCCTCAGGAACACACACACACATGCCTCAGGAACACACATACATGCCTCAGGAATACACACACATGTTTCAGGAACACACACACACAGACGCCTCAGGAACACACACACATGCCTCAGGAACACTCACACATGCCTCAGGAACACACACACATGCCTCAGGAACACGCACACACGCCTAATGAACACGCACATGCCTCAGGAACAAGCACACAAGCCTCAGGAACACAGACACACGCCTCAGGAACATGCACATGCCTCAGGAACACGCACACATGACTCAGGAATGCAGACACACGCCTCAGGAACACTCACATGCCTCAGGAACACACACACACGCTTCAGGAACACACACACATGCCTCAGGAACACACACACATGCCTTACGAACACACACACATGCCTCAGGAACACACACACATGCCTCAGGAACACACACACATGACTCAGGAACACACACACACATGCCTCAGGAACACACACGCAGACGCCTCAGGAACACACACACATGCCTCAGGAACACTCACACATGCCTCAGGAACACACACACATGCCTCAGGAACACGCACACACGCCTAATGAACACGCACACATGCCTCAGGAACACAGACACACGGCTCTGGAACACACACACACGCCTCAGGAAGGCACACACATGCCTCAGGAACACACACACATGCCTCAGGAACACGCACACACGCCTAATGAACACGCACACATGCCTCAGGAACACAGACACACGGCTCTGGAACACACACACACGCCTCAGGAACACTCACACATGCCTCAGGAACACTCACACCTGCCTCCGGAACACACACACATGCCTCAGGAACACACACGCAGGCCTCAGGGACACACACACATGCCTCACGAACACACACACATGCCTCAGGAACATGCACACTGCCTCAGGAACACACACACACACCTCAGGAACACACACACACGCCTCAGGGACACACACAAATGCCTCAGAACCACACACACATGCCTCACGTACACACACACATGCCTCAGGAACACACACATACGTCTCATTAACACGTACACATGCCTCAGGAGCACACACATGCCTCAGGAATACACACACATGCCATGCCTCAGGAATACACACACATGCCTCACGAACACTCACACTTGCCTCAGGAACACACACATGCCTTACGAAAACACACACATGCCTCAGGAACACTCACACATGTCTCAGGAACACACACACATGCCTCAGGAACACACAAATACGCCTCAGGAACACTCACACATGCCTCAGGAACACACAAATACGCCTCAGGAACACACACACTTGCCTCAGGAACACACACACACGCCTCAGGAACACACACACATGCCTCAGTAACATGCACACACGACTCAGGAACACACACACACGCCTCAGGAACACAAACACATGCCGCAGGAACACACACACATGCCTCAGGAACACTCACACATGCCTCAGGAACACACACAAATGCCTCAGGAACACTCACACATGCCTCAGGAACACACACACATGACTCAGAAACACACACACATGCCTCAGGAACACACAAATACGCCTCACGAACACTCATACATGCCTCAGGAACACACAAATACGCCTCAGGAACACACACACATGCCTCAGGAACACACACACACATGCATCAGGAAGACTCACACTTGCCTCAAGAATACACACACATGCCTCAGGAACAAAGAAATATGCCTCAGGGACACACACACATGCCGCAGGAACACACACGCATGCCTCAGGAACACAAACACATGCCTCAGGAACACTCACACATGCCACATGAACAGACACACAAGCCTCAGGAACACTCACACATGCCTCAGGAACACACACACATGCCTCAGGAACACACACACACGCCTCAGGAACACACACACACACGCCTCAAGGAACACACACGTGACTCAGGAACACACACACATGCCTCAGGAACACACACACATGCCTCAGGAACACACACACACATGCCTCAGGAACACACACACATGCCTCAGAAACACACGCACATGCCTCAGGAACACACACACACATGCCTCAGGAACACACATACATGCCTCAGGAATACACACACATGTCTCAGGAACACACACACTTGCCTCAGGAACACACACACACGCCTCAGGAACACACACACATGCCTCAGTAACATGCACACACGACTCAGGAACACACACACACGCCTCAGGAACACAAACACATGCCTCAGGAACAAACACACATGCCTCAGGAACACACACACATGCCTCAGGAACACTCACACATGCCTCAGGAACACACACACATGCCTCAGGAACACTCACATATGCCTCAGTAACACACAAACATGCCTCAGGAACACACACGCCTGCCTCATGAACACAGAGACATGCCTCAGGAAGACACAGACATGCCTCTTGAACACACACATGCCTCCGGAACACGCACATATGCCTCAGAAACACACACACATGCCTCAGGAACACACACACGTGCCTCAGGAACACACAAATACGCCTCAGGAACACTCACACATGCCTCAGGAACACACAAATACGCCTCAGGAACACACACACATGCCTCAGGAACACACACACACATGCCTCACGAAGACTCACACTTGCCTCAGGAATACACACACTTGCCTCAGGAGCAAAGAAATATGCCTCAGGGACACACACACATGCCGCAGGAACACACACGCATGCCTCAGGAACACAAATACATGCCTCAGGAACACTCACACATGCCTCATGAACACACACACATGCCTCAGGAACACACACAATCGCCTCAGGAACACACACACACACGCCTCAGGAACACACACACATGCCTCAGGAACACACACGTGACTCAGGAACACACACACATGCCTCAGGAACACACACACATGCCTCAGGAACACACACACACATGCCTCAGGGACACACACACATGCCTCAGGAACACACGCACATGCCTCAGGAACACACACACACATGCCTCAGGAACACACATACATGCCTCAGGAATACACACACATGTCTCAGGAACACACACACACACAGACGCCTCAGGAACACACACACATGCCTCAGGAACACTCACACATGCCTCAGGAACACACACACATGCCTCAGGAACACGCACACACGCCTCATGAACACGCACATGCCTCAGGAACAAGCACACAAGCCTCAGGAACACAGACACACGCCTCAGGAACATGCACATGCCTCAGGAACACGCACACATGACTCAGGAATGCAGACACACGCCTCAGGAACACTCACATGCCTCAGGAACACACACACACGCTTCAGGAACACACACACATGCCTCAGGAACACACACACATGCCTTACGAACACACACACATGCCTCAGGAACACACACACATGCCTCAGGAACACACACACATGACTCAGGAACACACACACACATGCCTCAGGAACACACACACAGACGCCTCAGGAACACACACACATGCCTCAGGAACACTCACACATGCCTCAGGAACACAAACACATGCCTCAGGAACACGCACACACACCTAATGAAAACGCACACATGCCTCAGGAACACAGACACACGGCTCTGGAACACACACACACGCCTCAGGAAGGCACACACATGCCTCAGGAACACACACACAAGCCTCAGGAACACGCACACACGCCTAATGAACACGCACACATGCCTCAGGAACACAGACACACGGCTCTGGAACACACACACACGCCTCAGGAACACTCACACATGCCTCACGAACACTCACACCTGCCTCCGGAACACACACACATGCCTCAGGAACACACACGCAGGCCTCAGGGACACACACACATGCCTCACGAACACACACACATGCCTCAGGAACATGCACACTGCCTCAGGAACACACACACACACCGCAGGAACACACACACACGCCTCAGGGACACACACAAATGCCTCAGGAACACACACACATGCCTCAGGAACACACACACGTGCCTCAGGAACACACAAATACGCCTCAGGAACACTCACACATGCCTCAGGAACACACAAATACGCCTCAGGAACACACACACATGCCTCAGGAACACACACACACATGCCTCACGAAGACTCACACTTGCCTCAGGAATACACACACTTGCCTCAGGAGCAAAGAAATATGCCTCAGGGACACACACACATGCCGCAGGAACACACACGCATGCCTCAGGAACACAAATACATGCCTCAGGAACACTCACACATGCCTCATGAACACACACACATGCCTCAGGAACACACACAATCGCCTCAGGAACACACACACACACGCCTCAGGAACACACACACATGCCTCAGGAACACACACGTGACTCAGGAACACACACACATGCCTCAGGAACACACACACATGCCTCAGGAACACACACACACATGCCTCAGGGACACACACACATGCCTCAGGAACACACGCACATGCCTCAGGAACACACACACACATGCCTCAGGAACACACATACATGCCTCAGGAATACACACACATGTCTCAGGAACACACACACACACAGACGCCTCAGGAACACACACACATGCCTCAGGAACACTCACACATGCCTCAGGAACACACACACATGCCTCAGGAACACGCACACACGCCTCATGAACACGCACATGCCTCAGGAACAAGCACACAAGCCTCAGGAACACAGACACACGCCTCAGGAACATGCACATGCCTCAGGAACACGCACACATGACTCAGGAATGCAGACACACGCCTCAGGAACACTCACATGCCTCAGGAACACACACACACGCTTCAGGAACACACACACATGCCTCAGGAACACACACACATGCCTTACGAACACACACACATGCCTCAGGAACACACACACATGCCTCAGGAACACACACACATGACTCAGGAACACACACACACATGCCTCAGGAACACACACACAGACGCCTCAGGAACACACACACATGCCTCAGGAACACTCACACATGCCTCAGGAACACAAACACATGCCTCAGGAACACGCACACACACCTAATGAAAACGCACACATGCCTCAGGAACACAGACACACGGCTCTGGAACACACACACACGCCTCAGGAAGGCACACACATGCCTCAGGAACACACACACAAGCCTCAGGAACACGCACACACGCCTAATGAACACGCACACATGCCTCAGGAACACAGACACACGGCTCTGGAACACACACACACGCCTCAGGAACACTCACACATGCCTCACGAACACTCACACCTGCCTCCGGAACACACACACATGCCTCAGGAACACACACGCAGGCCTCAGGGACACACACACATGCCTCACGAACACACACACATGCCTCAGGAACATGCACACTGCCTCAGGAACACACACACACACCGCAGGAACACACACACACGCCTCAGGGACACACACAAATGCCTCAGGAACACACACACATGCCTCAGGAACACTCACACATGCCTCAGGAACACACACACATGACTCAGAAACACACACACATGCCTCACGAACACACACACATGCCTCAGGAACACACACATACGTCTCATTAACACGTACACATGCCTCAGGAGCACACACATGCCTCAGGAATACACACACATGCAATGCCTCAGGAAAACACATACATGCCTCACGAACACTCACACTTGCCTCAGGAACACACACATGCCTTACGAAAACACACACATGCCTCAGGAACACTCACACATGTCTCAGGAACACACACACATGCCTCAGGAACACACAAATACGCCTTAGGAACACTCACACATGCCTCAGGAACACACAAATACGCCTCAGGAACACACACACTTGCCTCAGGAACACACACACACGCCTCAGGAACACACACACATGCCTCAGTAACATGCACACACGACTCAGGAACACACACACACGCCTCAGGAACACAAACACATGCTGCAGGAACACACACACATGCCTCAGGAACACCCACACATGCCTCAGGAACACAGACACATGCCTCAGGAACACTCACACATGCCTCAGGAACACACACACATGCCTCAGGAACACTCACATATGCCTCAGGAACACACACACATGCCTCATGAACACACTCGCCTGCCTCATGAACACAGAGACATGCCTCAGGAAGACACAGACATGCCTCAGGAACACTCACACATGCCTCACGAACACTCACACCTGCCTCCGGAACACACACACATGCCTCAGGAACACACACGCAGGCCTCAGGGACACACACACATGCCTCACGAACACACACACATGCCTCAGGAACACGCACACTGCCTCAGGAACACACACACACTCCTCAGGAACACACACACACGCCTCAGCGACACACACAAATGCCTCAGGAACACACACACATGCCTCAGGAACACTCACACATGCCTCAGGAACACACACACATGACTCAGAAACACACACACATGCCTCACGAACACACACACATGCCTCAGGAACACACACATACGTCTCATTAACACGTACACATGCCTCAGGAGCACACACATGCCTCAGGAATACACACACATGCCATGCCTCAGGAATACACACACATGCCTCACGAACACTCACACTTGCCTCAGGAACACACACATGCCTTACGAACACACACACATGACTCAGGAACACACACACACATGCCTCAGGAACACACACACAGACGCCTCAGGAACACACACACATGCCTCAGGAACACTCACACATGCCTCAGGAACACACACACATGCCTCAGGAACACGCACACATGCCTAATGATCACGCACACATGCCTCAGGAACACAGACACACGGCTCTGGAACACACACACACGCCTCAGGAAGGCACACACATGACTCAGGAACACACACACATGCCTCAGGAACACGCACACACGCCTAATGAACACGCACACATGCCTCAGGAACACAGACACACGGCTCTGGAACACACACACACGCCTCAGGAACACTCACACATGCCTCACGAACACTCACACCTGCCTCCGGAACACACACACATGCCTCAGGAACACACACGCAGGCCTCAGGGACACACACACATGCCTCATGAACACACACACATGCCTCAGGAACACGCACACTGCCTCAGGAACACACACACACACCTCAGGAACACACACACACGCCTCAGCGACACACACAAATGCCTCAGGAACACACACACATGCCTCAGGAACACTCACACATGCCTCAGGAACACACACACATGACTCAGAAACACACACACATGCCTCACGAACACACACACATGCCTCAGGAACACACACATACGTCTCATTAACACGTACACATGCCTCAGGAGCACACACATGCCTCAGGAATACACACACATGCCATGCCTCAGGAATACACACACATGCCTCACGAACACTCACACTTGCCTCAGGAACACACACCTGCCTTACGAACACACACACATGCCTCAGGAACACTCACACGTGTCTCAGGAACACACACACATGCCTCAGGAACACACAAATACGCCTCAGGAACACTCACACATGCCTCAGGAACACACAAATACGCCTCAGGAACACACACACATGCCTCAGGAACACACACACACATGCATCAGGAAGACTCACACTTGCCTCAAGAATACACACACATGCCTCAGGAACAAAGAAATATGCCTCAGGGACACACACACATGCCGCAGGAACACACACGCATGCCTCAGGAACACAAACACATGCCTCAGGAACACTCACACATGCCTCATGAACAGACACACATGCCTCAGGAACACTCACACATGCCTCAGGAACACACACACATGCCTCAGGAACACACACACACGCCTCAGGAACACACACACACACGCCTCAGGAACACACACACATGCCTCAGGAACACACACGTGACTCAGGAACACACACACATGCCTCAGGAACACACACACATGCCTCAGGAACACACACACACATGCCTCAGGAACACACACACATGCCTCAGGAACACACGCACATGCCTCAGGAACACACACACACATGCCTCAGGAACACACATACATGCCTCAGGAATACACACACATGTCTCAGGAACACACACACACAGACGCCTCAGGAACACACACACATGCCTCAGGAACACTCACACATGCCTCAGGAACACACACACATGCCTCAGGAACACGCACACACGCCTAATGAACACGCACATGCCTCAGGAACAAGCACACAAGCCTCAGGAACACAGACACACGCCTCAGGAACATGCACATGCCTCAGGAACACGCACACATGACTCAGGAATGCAGACACACGCCTCAGGAACACTCACATGCCTCAGGAACACACACACACGCTTCAGGAACACACACACATGCCTCAGGAACACACACACATGCCTTACGAACACACACACATGCCTCAGGAACACACACACATGCCTCAGGAACACACACACATGACTCAGGAACACACACACACATGCCTCAGGAACACACACACAGACGCCTCAGGAACACACACACATGCCTCAGGAACACTCACACATGCCTCAGGAACACACACACATGCCTCAGGAACACGCACACACGCCTAATGAACACGCACACATGCCTCAGGAACACAGACACACGGCTCTGGAACACACACACACGCCTCAGGAAGGCACGCACATGCCTCAGGAACACACACACATGCCTCAGGAACACGCACACACGCCTAATGAACACGCACACATGCCTCAGGAACACAGACACACGGCTCTGGAACACACACACACGCCTCAGGAACACTCACACATGCCTCACGAACACTCACACCTGCCTCCGGAACACACACACATGCCTCAGGAACACACACGCAGGCCTCAGGGACACACACACATGCCTCACGAACACACACACATGCCTCAGGAACACGCACACTGCCTCAGGAACACACACACACACCTCAGGAACACACACACACGCCTCAGCGACACACACAAATGCCTCAGGAACACACACACATGCCTCAGGAACACTCACACATGCCTCAGGAACACACACACATGACTCAGAAACACACACACATGCCTCACGAACACACACACATGCCTCAGGAACACACACATACGTCTCATTAACACGTACACATGCCTCAGGAGCACACACATGCCTCAGGAATACACACACATGCCATGCCTCAGGAATACACACACATGCCTCACGAACACTCACACTTGCCTCAGGAACACACACATGCCTTACGAACACACACACATGCCTCAGGAACACTCACACGTGTCTCAGGAACACACACACATGCCTCAGGAACACACAAATACGCCTCAGGAACACTCACACATGCCTCAGGAACACACAAATACGCCTCAGGAACACACACACATGCCTCAGGAACACACACACACATGCATCAGGAAGACTCACACTTGCCTCAAGATTACACACACATGCCTCAGGAACAAAGAAATATGCCTCAGGAACACAAACACATGCCTCAGGAACACTCACACATGCCTCATGAACAGACACACAATCCTCAGGAACACTCACACATGCCTCAGGAACACACACACATGCCTCAGGAACACACACACACGCCTCAGGAACACACACACACACGCCTCAGGAACACACACACATGCCTCAGGAACACACACGTGACTCAGGAACACACACACATGCCTCAGGAACACACACACATGCCTCAGGAACACACACACACATGCCTCAGGAACACACACACATGCCTCAGGAACACACGCACATGCCTCAGGAACACACACACACATGCCTCAGGAACACACATACATGCCTCAGGAATACACACACATGTCTCAGGAACACACACACTTGCCTCAGGAACACACACACACGCCTCAGGAACACACACACATGCCTCAGTAACATGCACACACGACTCATGAACACACACACACGCCTCAGGAACACAAACACATGCCTCAGGAACACACACACATGCCTCAGGAACACCCACACATGCCTCAGGAACACACACACATGCCTCAGGAACACTCACACATGTCTCAGGAACACACACACATGCCTCAGGAACACACAAATACGCCTCAGGAACACTCACACATGCCTCAGGAACACACAAATACGCCTCAGGAACACACACACTTGCCTCAGGAACACACACACACGCCTCAGGAACACACACACATGCCTCAGTAACATGCACACACGACTCAGGAACACACACACACGCCTCAGGAACACACAAATACGCCTCAGGAACACTCACATATGCCTCAGGAACACACACACATGCCTCATGAACACACTCGCCTGCCTCATGAACACAGAGACATGCCTCAGGAAGACACAGACATGCCTCAGGAACACACACATGCCTCAGGAACACGCACATATGCCTCAGAAACACACACACATGCCTCAGGAACACACACACGTGCCTCAGGAACACACAAATACGCCTCAGGAACACTCACACATGCCTCAGGAACACACAAATACGCCTCAGGAACACACACACATGCCTCAGGAACACACACACACATGCCTCAGGGAGACTCACACTTGCCTCAGGAATACACACACTTGCCTCAGGAACAAAGAAATATGCCTCAGGGACACACACACATGCCGCAGGAACACACACGCATGCCTCAGGAACACAAACACATGCCTCAGGAACACTCACACATGCCTCATGAACACACACACATGCCTCAGGAACACACACAATCGCCTCAGGAACACACACACACACGCCTCAGGAACACACACACATGCCTCAGGAACACACACGTGACTCAGGAACACACACACATGCCTCAGGAACACACACACATGCCTCAGGAACACACACACACATGCCTCAGGGACACACACACATGCCTCAGGAACACACGCACATGCCTCAGGAACACACACACACATGCCTCAGGAACACACATACATGCCTCAGGAATACACACACATGTCTCAGGAACACACACACACAGACGCCTCAGGAACACACACACATGCCTCAGGAACACTCACACATGCCTCAGGAACACACACACATGCCTCAGGAACACGCACACACGCCTAATGAACACGCACATGCCTCAGGAACAAGCACACAAGCCTCAGGAACACAGACACACGCCTCAGGAACATGCACATGCCTCAGGAACACGCACACATGACTCAGGAATGCAGACACACGCCTCAGGAACACTCACATGCCTCAGGAACACACACACACGCTTCAGGAACACACACACATGCCTCAGGAACACACACACATGCCTTACGAACACACACACATGCCTCAGGAACACACACACATGCCTCAGGAACACACACACATGACTCAGGAACACACACACACATGCCTCAGGAACACACACACAGACGCCTCAGGAACACACACACATGCCTCAGGAACACTCACACATGCCTCAGGAACACACACACATGCCTCAGGAAAACGCACACACGCCTAATGAACACACACACATGCCTCAGGAACACAGACAGACGGCTCTGGAACAGACACACACACGCCTCAGGAAGGCACACACATGCCTCAGGAACACACACACATGCCTCAGGAACACGCACACACGCCTAATGAACACGCACACATGCCTCAGGAACACAGACACACGGCTCTGGAACACACACACACGCCTCAGGAACACTCACACATGCCTCAGGAACACTCACACCTGCCTCCGGAACACACACACATGCCTCAGGAACACACACGCAGGCCTCAGGGACACACACACATGCCTCACGAACACACACACATGCCTCAGGAACATGCACACTGCCTCAGGAACACACACACACACCGCAGGAACACACACACACGCCTCAGGGACACACACAAATGCCTCAGGAACACACACACATGCCTCAGGAACACTCACACATGCCTCAGGAACACACACACATGACTCAGAAACACACACACATGCCTCACGAACACACACACATGCCTCAGGAACACACACATACGTCTCATTAACACGTACACATGCCTCAGGAGCACACACATGCCTCAGGAATACACACACATGCAATGCCTCAGGAAAACACATACATGCCTCACGAACACTCACACTTGCCTCAGGAACACACACATGCCTTACGAAAACACACACATGCCTCAGGAACACTCACACATGTCTCAGGAACACACACACATGCCTCAGGAACACACAAATACGCCTCAGGAACACTCACACATGCCTCAGGAACACACAAATACGCCTCAGGAACACACACACTTGCCTCAGGAACACACACACACGCCTCAGGAACACACACACATGCCTCAGTAACATGCACACACGACTCAGGAACACACACACACGCCTCAGGAACACAAACACATGCCGCAGGAACACACACACATGCCTCAGGAACACCCACACATGCCTCAGGAACACAGACACATGCCTCAGGAACACTCACACATGCCTCAGGAACACACACACATGCCTCAGGAACACTCACATATGCCTCAGGAACACACACACATGCCTCATGAACACACTCGCCTGCCTCATGAACACAGAGACATGCCTCAGGAAGACACAGACATGCCTCAGGAACACACACATGCCTCAGGAACATGCACATATGCCTCAGAAACACACACACATGCCTCAGGAACACACACACGTGCCTCAGGAACACACAAATACGCCTCAGGAACACTCACACATGCCTCAGGAACACACAAATACGCCTCAGGAACACACACACATGCCTCAGGAACACACACACACATGCCTCAGGAAGACTCACACTTGCCTCAGGAATACACACACTTGCCTCAGGAACAAAGAAATATGCCTCAGGGACACACACACATGCCGCAGGAACACACACGCATGCCTCAGGAACACAAACACATGCCTCAGGAACACTCACACATGCCTCATGAACACACACACATGCCTCAGGAACACACACAATGGCCTCAGGAACACACACACACACGCCTCAGGAACACACACACATGCCTCAGGAACACACACGTGACTCAGGAACACACACACATGCCTCAGGAACACACACACATGCCTCAGGAACACACACACACATGCCTCAGGGACACACACACATGCCTCAGGAACACACGCACATGCCTCAGGAACACACACACACATGCCTCAGGAACACACATACATGCCTCAGGAATACACACACATGTTTCAGGAACACACACACACAGACGCCTCAGGAACACACACACATGCCTCAGGAACACTCACACATGCCTCAGGAACACACACACATGCCTCAGGAACACGCACACACGCCTAATGAACACGCACATGCCTCAGGAACAAGCACACAAGCCTCAGGAACACTCACACATGCCTCAGGAACACACACACATGCCTCAGGAACACACACACACGCCTCAGGAACACACACACACACGCCTCAGGAACACACACACATGCCTCAGGAACACACACGTGACTCAGGAACACACACACATGCCTCAGGAACACACACACATGCCTCAGGAACACACACACACATGCCTCAGGAACACACACACATGCCTCAGGAACACACGCACATGCCTCAGGAACACACACACACATGCCTCAGGAACACACATACATGCCTCAGGAATACACACACATGTCTCAGGAACACACACACACAGACGCCTCAGGAACACACACACATGCCTCAGGAACACTCACACATGCCTCAGGAACACACACACATGCCTCAGGAACACGCACACACGCCTAATGAACACGCACAAGCCTCAGGAACAAGCACACAAGCCTCAGGAACACAGACACACGCCTCAGGAACATGCACATGCCTCAGGAACACGCACACATGACTCAGGAATGCAGACACACGCCTCAGGAACACTCACATGCCTCAGGAACACACACACACGCTTCAGGAACACACACACATGCCTCAGGAACACACACACATGCCTTACGAACACACACACATGCCTCAGGAACACACACACATGCCTCAGGAACACACACACATGACTCAGGAACACACACACACATGCCTCAGGAACACACACACAGACGCCTCAGGAACACACACACATGCCTCAGGAACACTCACACATGCCTCAGGAACACACACACATGCCTCAGGAACACGCACACACGCCTAATGAACACGCACACATGCCTCAGGAACACAGACACACGGCTCTGGAACACACACACACGCCTCAGGAAGGCACGCACATGCCTCAGGAACACACACACACGCCTCAGGGACACACACAAATGCCTCAGGAACACACACACATGCCTCAGGAACACTCACACATGCCTCAGGAACACACACACATGACTCAGAAACACACACACATGCCTCACGAACACACACACATGCCTCAGGAACACACACATACGTCTCATTAACACGTACACATGCCTCAGGAGCACACACATGCCTCAGGAATACACACACATGCAATGCCTCAGGAAAACACATACATGCCTCACGAACACTCACACTTGCCTCAGGAACACACACATGCCTTACGAAAACACACACATGCCTCAGGAACACTCACACATGTCTCAGGAACACACACACATGCCTCAGGAACACACAAATACGCCTCAGGAACACTCACACAAGCCTCAGGAACACACAAATACGCCTCAGGAACACACACACTTGCCTCAGGAACACACACACACGCCTCAGGAACACACACACATGCCTCAGTAACATGCACACACGACTCAGGAACACCCACACACGCCTCAGGAACACAAACACATGCCGCAGGAACACACACACATGCCTCAGGAACACCCACACATGCCTCAGGAACACAGACACATGCCTCAGGAACACTCACACATGCCTCAGGAACACACACACATGCCTCAGGAACACTCACATATGCCTCAGGAACACACACACATGCCTCATGAACACACTCGCCTGCCTCATGAACACAGAGACATGCCTCAGGAAGACACAGACATGCCTCAGGAACACACACATGCCTCAGGAACATGCACATATGCCTCAGAAACACACACACATGCCTCAGGAACACACACACGTGCCTCAGGAACACACAAATACGCCTCAGGAACACTCACACATGCCTCAGGAACACACAAATACGCCTCAGGAACACACACACATGCCTCAGGAACACACACACACATGCCTCAGGAAGACTCACACTTGCCTCAGGAATACACACACTTGCCTCAGGAACAAAGAAATATGCCTCAGGGACACACACACATGCCGCAGGAACACACACGCATGCCTCAGGAACACAAACACATGCCTCAGGAACACTCACACATGCCTCATGAACACACACACATGCCTCAGGAACACACACAATCGCCTCAGGAACACACACACACACGCCTCAGGAACACACACACATGCCTCAGGAACACACACGTGACTCAGGAACACACACACATGCCTCAGGAACACACACACATGCCTCAGGAACACACACACACATGCCTCAGGGACACACAAACATGCCTCAGGAACACACGCACATGCCTCAGGAACACACACACACATGCCTCAGGAACACACATACATGCCTCAGGAATACACACACATGTTTCAGGAACACACACACACAGACGCCTCAGGAACACACACACATGCCTCAGGAACACTCACACATGCCTCAGGAACACACACACATGCCTCAGGAACACGCACACACGCCTAATGAACACGCACATGCCTCAGGAACAAGCACACAAGCCTCAGGAACACTCACACATGCCTCAGGAACACACACACATGCCTCAGGAACACACACACACGCCTCAGGAACACACACACACACGCCTCAGGAACACACACACATGCCTCAGGAACACACACGTGACTCAGGAACACACACACATGCCTCAGGAACACACACACATGCCTCAGGAACACACAAACACATGCCTCAGGAACACACACACATGCCTCAGGAACACACGCACATGCCTCAGGAACACACACACACATGCCTCAGGAACACACATACATGCCTCAGGAATACACACACATGTCTCAGGAACACACACACACAGACGCCTCAGGAACACACACACATGCCTCAGGAACACTCACACATGCCTCAGGAACACACACACATGCCTCAGGAACACGCACACACGCCTAATGAACACGCACAAGCCTCAGGAACAAGCACACAAGCCTCAGGAACACAGACACACGCCTCAGGAACATGCACATGCCTCAGGAACACGCACACATGACTCAGGAATGCAGACACACGCCTCAGGAACACTCACATGCCTCAGGAACACACACACACGCTTCAGGAACACACACACATGCCTCAGGAACACACACACATGCCTTACGAACACACACACATGCCTCAGGAACACACACACATGCCTCAGGAACACACACACATGCCTCAGGAATACACACACATGCAATGCCTCAGGAAAACACATACATGCCTCACGAACACTCACACTTGCCTCAGGAACACACACATGCCTTACGAAAACACACACATGCCTCAGGAACACTCACACATGTCTCAGGAACACACACACATGCCTCAGGAACACACAAATACGCCTCAGGAACACTCACACATGCCTCAGGAACACACAAATACGCCTCAGGAACACACACACTTGCCTCAGGAACACACACACACGCCTCAGGAACACACACACATGCCTCAGTAACATGCACACACGACTCAGGAACACACACACACGCCTCAGGAACACAAACACATGCCGCAGGAACACACACACATGCCTCAGGAACACCCACACATGCCTCAGGAACACAGACACATGCCTCAGGAACACTCACACATGCCTCAGGAACACACACACATGCCTCAGGAACACTCACATATGCCTCAGGAACACACACACATGCCTCATGAACACACTCGCCTGCCTCATGAACACAGAGACATGCCTCAGGAAGACACAGACATGCCTCAGGAACACACACATGCCTCAGGAACATGCACATATGCCTCAGAAACACACACACATGCCTCAGGAACACACACACGTGCCTCAGGAACACACAAATACGCCTCAGGAACACTCACACATGCCTCAGGAACACACAAATACGCCTCAGGAACACACACACATGCCTCAGGAACACACACACACATGCCTCAGGAAGACTCACACTTGCCTCAGGAATACACACACTTGCCTCAGGAACAAAGAAATATGCCTCAGGGACACACACACATGCCGCAGGAACACACACGCATGCCTCAGGAACACAAACACATGCCTCAGGAACACTCACACATGCCTCATGAACACACACACATGCCTCAGGAACACACACAATGGCCTCAGGAACACACACACACACGCCTCAGGAACACACACACATGCCTCAGGAACACACACGTGACTCAGGAACACACACACATGCCTCAGGAACACACACACATGCCTCAGGAACACACACACACATGCCTCAGGGACACACACACATGCCTCAGGAACACACGCACATGCCTCAGGAACACACACACACATGCCTCAGGAACACACATACATGCCTCAGGAATACACACACATGTTTCAGGAACACACACACACAGACGCCTCAGGAACACACACACATGCCTCAGGAACACTCACACATGCCTCAGGAACACACACACATGCCTCAGGAACACGCACACACGCCTAATGAACACGCACATGCCTCAGGAACAAGCACACAAGCCTCAGGAACACTCACACATGCCTCAGGAACACACACACATGCCTCAGGAACACACACACACGCCTCAGGAACACACACACACACGCCTCAGGAACACACACACATGCCTCAGGAACACACACGTGACTCAGGAACACACACACATGCCTCAGGAACACACACACATGCCTCAGGAACACACACACACATGCCTCAGGAACACACACACATGCCTCAGGAACACACGCACATGCCTCAGGAACACACACACACATGCCTCAGGAACACACATACATGCCTCAGGAATACACACACATGTCTCAGGAACACACACACACAGACGCCTCAGGAACACACACACATGCCTCAGGAACACTCACACATGCCTCAGGAACACACACACATGCCTCAGGAACACGCACACACGCCTAATGAACACGCACAAGCCTCAGGAACAAGCACACAAGCCTCAGGAACACAGACACACGCCTCAGGAACATGCACATGCCTCAGGAACAGGCACACATGACTCAGGAATGCAGACACACGCCTCAGGAACACTCACATGCCTCAGGAACACACACACACGCTTCAGGAACACACACACATGCCTCAGGAACACACACACATGCCTTACGAACACACACACATGCCTCAGGAACACACACACATGCCTCAGGAACACACACACATGACTCAGGAACACACACACACATGCCTCAGGAACACACACACAGACGCCTCAGGAACACACACACATGCCTCAGGAACACTCACACATGCCTCAGGAACACACACACATGCCTCAGGAACACGCACACACGCCTAATGAACACGCACACATGCCTCAGGAACACAGACACACGGCTCTGGAACACACACACACGCCTCAGGAAGGCACGCACATGCCTCAGGAACACACACACACGCCTCAGGGACACACACAAATGCCTCAGGAACACACACACATGCCTCAGGAACACTCACACATGCCTCAGGAACACACACACATGACTCAGAAACACACACACATGCCTCACGAACACACACACATGCCTCAGGAACACACACATACGTCTCATTAACACGTACACATGCCTCAGGAGCACACACATGCCTCAGGAATACACACACATGCAATGCCTCAGGAAAACACATACATGCCTCACGAACACTCACACTTGCCTCAGGAACACACACATGCCTTACGAAAACACACACATGCCTCAGGAACACTCACACATGTCTCAGGAACACACACACATGCCTCAGGAACACACAAATACGCCTCAGGAACACTCACACATGCCTCAGGAACACACAAATACGCCTCAGGAACACACACACTTGCCTCAGGAACACACACACACGCCTCAGGAACACACACACATGCCTCAGTAACATGCACACACGACTCAGGAACACCCACACACGCCTCAGGAACACAAACACATGCCGCAGGAACACACACACATGCCTCAGGAACACCCACACATGCCTCAGGAACACAGACACATGCCTCAGGAACACTCACACATGCCTCAGGAACACACACACATGCCTCAGGAACACTCACATATGCCTCAGGAACACACACACATGCCTCATGAACACACTCGCCTGCCTCATGAACACAGAGACATGCCTCAGGAAGACACAGACATGCCTCAGGAACACACACATGCCTCAGGAACATGCACATATGCCTCAGAAACACACACACATGCCTCAGGAACACACACACGTGCCTCAGGAACACACAAATACGCCTCAGGAACACTCACACATGCCTCAGGAACACACAAATACGCCTCAGGAACACACACACATGCCTCAGGAACACACACACACATGCCTCAGGAAGACTCACACTTGCCTCAGGAATACACACACTTGCCTCAGGAACAAAGAAATATGCCTCAGGGACACACACACATGCCGCAGGAACACACACGCATGCCTCAGGAACACAAACACATGCCTCAGGAACACTCACACATGCCTCATGAACACACACACATGCCTCAGGAACACACACAATCGCCTCAGGAACACACACACACACGCCTCAGGAACACACACACATGCCTCAGGAACACACACGTGACTCAGGAACACACACACATGCCTCAGGAACACACACACATGCCTCAGGAACACACACACACATGCCTCAGGGACACACACACATGCCTCAGGAACACACGCACATGCCTCAGGAACACACACACACATGCCTCAGGAACACACATACATGCCTCAGGAATACACACACATGTTTCAGGAACACACACACACAGACGCCTCAGGAACACACACACATGCCTCAGGAACACTCACACATGCCTCAGGAACACACACACATGCCTCAGGAACACGCACACACGCCTAATGAACACGCACATGCCTCAGGAACAAGCACACAAGCCTCAGGAACACTCACACATGCCTCAGGAACACACACACACGCCTCAGGAACACACACACACACGCCTCAGGAACACACACACATGCCTCAGGAACACACACGTGACTCAGGAACACACACACATGCCTCAGGAACACACACACATGCCTCAGGAACACACAAACACATGCCTCAGGAACACACACACATGCCTCAGGAACACACGCACATGCCTCAGGAACACACACACACATGCCTCAGGAACACACATACATGCCTCAGGAATACACACACATGTCTCAGGAACACACACACACAGACGCCTCAGGAACACACACACATGCCTCAGGAACACTCACACATGCCTCAGGAACACACACACATGCCTCAGGAACACGCACACACGCCTAATGAACACGCACAAGCCTCAGGAACAAGCACACAAGCCTCAGGAACACAGACACACGCCTCAGGAACATGCACATGCCTCAGGAACACGCACACATGACTCAGGAATGCAGACACACGCCTCAGGAACACTCACATGCCTCAGGAACACACACACACGCTTCAGGAACACACACACATGCCTCAGGAACACACACACATGCCTTACGAACACACACACATGCCTCAGGAACACACACACATGCCTCAGGAACACACACACATGACTCAGGAACACACACACACATGCCTCAGGAACACACACACATGCCTCAGGAACACGCACACACGCCTAATGAACACGCACACATGCCTCAGGAACACAGACACACGGCTCTGGAACACACACACACGCCTCAGGAAGGCACGCACATGCCTCAGGAACACATACACATGCCTCAGGAACACGCACACACGCCTAATGAACACGCACACATGCCTCAGGAACACAGACACACGGCTCTGGAACACACACACACGCCTCAGGAACACTCACACATGCCTCACGAACACTCACACCTGCCTCCGGAACACACACACATGCCTCAGGAACACACACGCTGGCCTCAGGGACACACACACATGCCTCACGAACACACACACATGCCTCAGGAACACGCACACTGCCTCAGGAACACACACACACACCTCAGGAACACACACACACGCCTCAGCGACACACACAAATGCCTCAGGAACACACACACATGCCTCAGGAACACTCACACATGCCTCAGGAACACACACACATGACTCAGAAACACACACACATGCCTCACGAACACACACACATGCCTCAGGAACACACACATACGTCTCATTAACACGTACACATGCCTCAGGAGCACACACATGCCTCAGGAATACACACACATGCCATGCCTCAGGAATACACACACATGCCTCACGAACACTCACACTTGCCTCAGGAACACACACATGCCTTACGAACACACACACATGCCTCAGGAACACTCACACGTGTCTCAGGAACACACACACATGCCTCAGGAACACACAAATACGCCTCAGGAACACTCACACATGCCTCAGGAACACACAAATACGCCTCAGGAACACACACACATGCCTCAGGAACACACACACACATGCATCAGGAAGACTCACACTTGCCTCAAGATTACACACACATGCCTCAGGAACAAAGAAATATGCCTCAGGAACACAAACACATGCCTCAGGAACACTCACACATGCCTCATGAACAGACACACAATCCTCAGGAACACTCACACATGCCTCAGGAACACACACACATGCCTCAGGAACACACACACACGCCTCAGGAACACACACACACACGCCTCAGGAACACACACACATGCCTCAGGAACACACACGTGACTCAGGAACACACACACATGCCTCAGGAACACACACACATGCCTCAGGAACACACACACACATGCCTCAGGAACACACACACATGCCTCAGGAACACACGCACATGCCTCAGGAACACACACACACATGCCTCAGGAACACACATACATGCCTCAGGAATACACACACATGTCTCAGGAACACACACACTTGCCTCAGGAACACACACACAAGCCTCAGGAACACACACACATGCCTCAGTAACATGCACACACGACTCATGAACACACACACACGCCTCAGGAACACAAACACATGCCTCAGGAACACACACACATGCCTCAGGAACACCCACACATGCCTCAGGAACACACACACATGCCTCAGGAACACTCACACATGTCTCAGGAACACACACACATGCCTCAGGAACACACAAATACGCCTCAGGAACACTCACACATGCCTCAGGAACACACAAATACGCCTCAGGAACACACACACTTGCCTCAGGAACACACACACACGCCTCAGGAACACACACACATGCCTCAGTAACATGCACACACGACTCAGGAACACACACACACGCCTCAGGAACACTAACACATGCCGCAGGAACACACACACATGCCTCAAGAACACCCACACATGCCTCAGGAACACACACACATGCCTCAGGAACACCCACACATGCCTCAGGAACACACACACATGCCTCAGGAACACTCACATATGCCTCAGGAACACACACACATGCCTCATGAACACACTCGCCTGCCTCATGAACACAGAGACATGCCTCAGGAAGACACAGACATGCCTCAGGAACACACACATGCCTCAGGAACACGCACATATGCCTCAGAAACACACACACATGCCTCAGGAACACACACACGTGCCTCAGGAACACACAAATACGCCTCAGGAACACTCACACATGCCTCAGGAACACACAAATACGCCTCAGGAACACACACACATGCCTCAGGAACACACACACACATGCCTCAGGAAGACTCACACTTGCCTCAGGAATACACACACTTGCCTCAGGAACAAAGAAATATGCCTCAGGGACACACACACATGCCGCAGGAACACACACGCATGCCTCAGGAACACAAACACATGCCTCAGGAACACTCACACATGCCTCATGAACACACACACATGCCTCAGGAACACACACAATCGCCTCAGGAACACACACACACACGCCTCAGGAACACACACACATGCCTCAGGAACACACACGTGACTCAGGAACACACACACATGCCTCAGGAACACACACACATGCCTCAGGAACACACACACACATGCCTCAGGGACACACACACATGCCTCAGGAACACACGCACATGCCTCAGGAACACACACACACATGCCTCAGGAACACACATACATGCCTCAGGAATACACACACATGTCTCAGGAACACACACACACAGACGCCTCAGGAACACACACACATGCCTCAGGAACACTCACACATGCCTCAGGAACACACACACATGCCTCAGGAACACGCACACACGCCTAATGAACACGCACATGCCTCAGGAACAAGCACACAAGCCTCAGGAACACAGACACACGCCTCAGGAACATGCACATGCCTCAGGAACACGCACACATGACTCAGGAATGCAGACACACGCCTCAGGAACACTCACATGCCTCAGGAACACACACACACGCTTCAGGAACACACACACATGCCTCAGGAACACACACACATGCCTTACGAACACACACACATGCCTCAGGAACACACACACATGCCTCAGGAACACACACACATGACTCAGGAACACACACACACATGCCTCAGGAACACACACACAGACGCCTCAGGAACACACACACATGCCTCAGGAACACTCACACATGCCTCAGGAACACACACACATGCCTCAGGAACACGCACACACGCCTAATGAACACACACACATGCCTCAGGAACACAGACACACGGCTCTGGAACACACACACACGCCTCAGGAAGGCACACACATGCCTCAGGAACACACACACATGCCTCAGGAACACGCACACACGCCTAATGAACACGCACACATGCCTCAGGAACACAGACACACGGCTCTGGAACACACACACACGCCTCAGGAACACTCACACATGCCTCACGAACACTCACACCTGCCTCCGGAACACACACACCTGCCTCAGGAACACACACGCAGGCCTCAGGGACACACACACATGCCTCACGAACACACACACATGCCTCAGGAACACGCACACTGCCTCAGGAACACACACACACACCTCAGGAACACACACACATGCCTCAGCGACACACACAAATGCCTCAGGAACACACACACATGCCTCAGGAACACTCACACATGCCTCAGGAACACACACACATGACTCAGAAACACACACACATGCCTCACGAACACACACACATGCCTCAGGAACACACACATACGTCTCATTAACACGTACACATGCCTCAGGAGCACACACATGCCTCAGGAATACACACACATGCCATGCCTCAGGAATACACACACATGCCTCACGAACACTCACACTTGCCTCAGGAACACACACATGCCTTACGAACACACACACATGCCTCAGGAACACTCACACGTGTCTCAGGAACACACACACATGCCTCAGGAACACACAAATACGCCTCAGGAACACTCACACATGCCTCAGGAACACACAAATACGCCTCAGGAACACACACACATGCCTCAGGAACACACACACACATGCATCAGGAAGACTCACACTTGCCTCAAGAATACACACACATGCCTCAGGAACAAAGAAATATGCCTCAGGGACACACACACATGCCGCAGGAACACACACGCATGCCTCAGGAACACAAACACATGCCTCAGGAACACTCACACATGCCTCATGAACACACACACATGCCTCAGGAACACACACACATGCCTCAGGAACACGCACACACGCCTAATGAACACGCACACATGCCTCAGGAACACAGACACACGGCTCTGGAACACACACACACGCCTCAGGAACACTCACACATGCCTCACGAACACTCACACCTGCCTCCGGAACACACACACATGCCTCAGGAACACACACGCAGGCCTCAGGGACACACACACATGCCTCACGAACACACACACATGCCTCAGGAACACGCACACTGCCTCAGGAACACACACACACACCTCAGGAACACACACACACGCCTCAGCGACACACACAAATGCCTCAGGAACACACACACATGCCTCAGGAACACTCAGACATGCCTCAGGAACACACACACATGACTCAGAAACACACACACATGCCTCACGAACACACACACATGCCTCAGGAACACACACATACGTCTCATTAACACGTACACATGCCTCAGGAGCACACACATGCCTCAGGAATACACACACATGCCATGCCTCAGGAATACACACACATGCCTCACGAACACTCACACCTGCCTCAGGAACACACACATGCCTTACGAACACACACACATGCCTCAGGAACACACACACACATGCCTCAGGAACACACACACATGCCTCAGGAACACACGCACATGCCTCAGGAACACACACACACATGCCTCAGGAACACACATACATGCCTCAGGAATACACACACATGTCTCAGGAACACACACACTTGCCTCAGGAACACACACACACGCCTCAGGAACACACACACATGCCTCAGTAACATGCACACACGACTCATGAACACACACACACGCCTCAGGAACACAAACACATGCCTCAGGAACACACACACATGCCTCAGGAACACCCACACATGCCTCAGGAACACACACACATGCCTCAGGAACACTCACACATGTCTCAGGAACACACACACTTGCCTCAGGAACACACAAATACGCCTCAGGAACACTCACACATGCCTCAGGAACACACAAATACGCCTCAGGAACACACACACTTGCCTCAGGAACACACACACACGCCTCAGGAACACACACACATGCCTCAGTAACATGCACACACGACTCAGGAACACACACACACGCCTCAGGAACACACAAATACGCCTCAGGAACACTCACATATGCCTCAGGAACACACACACATGCCTCATGAACACACTCGCCTGCCTCATGAACACAGAGACATGCCTCAGGAAGACACAGACATGCCTCAGGAACACACACACATGCCTCAGGAACACGCACATATGCCTCAGAAACACACACACATGCCTCAGGAACACACACACGTGCCTCAGGAACACACAAATACGCCTCAGGAACACTCACACATGCCTCAGGAACACACAAATACGCCTCAGGAACACACACACATGCCTCAGGAACACACACACACATGCCTCAGGAAGACTCACACTTGCCTCAGGAATACACACACTTGCCTCAGGAACAAAGAAATATGCCTCAGGGACACACACACATGCCGCAGGAACACACACGCATGCCTCAGGAACACAAACACATGCCTCAGGAACACTCACACATGCCTCATGAACACACACACATGCCTCAGGAACACACACAATCGCCTCAGGAACACACACACACACGCCTCAGGAACACACACACATGCCTCAGGAACACACACGTGACTCAGGAACACACACACATGCCTCAGGAACACACACACATGCCTCAGGAACACACACACACATGCCTCAGGGACACACACACATGCCTCAGGAACACACGCACATGCCTCAGGAACACACACACACATGCCTCAGGAACACACATACATGCCTCAGGAATACACACACATGTCTCAGGAACACACACACACAGACGCCTCAGGAACACACACACATGCCTCAGGAACACTCACACATGCCTCAGGAACACACACACATGCCTCAGGAACACGCACACACGCCTAATGAACACGCACATGCCTCAGGAACAAGCACACAAGCCTCAGGAACACAGACACACGCCTCAGGAACATGCACATGCCTCAGGAACACGCACACATGACTCAGGAATGCAGACACACGCCTCAGGAACACTCACATGCCTCAGGAACACACACACAGGCTTCAGGAACACACACACATGCCTCAGGAACACACACACATGCCTTACGAACACACACACATGCCTCAGGAACACACACACATGCCTCAGGAACACACACACATGACTCAGGAACACACACACACATGCCTCAGGAACACACACACAGACGCCTCAGGAACACACACACATGCCTCAGGAACACTCACACATGCCTCAGGAACACACACACATGCCTCAGGAACACGCACACACACCTAATGAACACACATACATGCCTCAGGAATACACACACATGTCTCAGGAACACACACACACACAGACGCCTCAGGAACACACACACATGCCTCAGGAACACTCACACATGCCTCAGGAACACACACACTTGCCTCAGGAACACGCACACACGCCTCATGAACACGCACATGCCTCAGGAACAAGCACACAAGCCTCAGGAACACAGACACACGCCTCAGGAACATGCACATGCCTCAGGAACACGCACACATGACTCAGGAATGCAGACACACGTCTCAGGAACACTCACATGCCTCAGGAACACACACACACGCTTCAGGAACACACACACATGCCTCAGGAACACACACACATGCCTTACGAACACACACACATGCCTCAGGAACACACACACATGCCTCAGGAACACACACACATGACTCAGGAACACACACACACATGCCTCAGGAACACACACACAGACGCCTCAGGAACACACACACATGCCTCAGGAACACTCACACATGCCTCAGGAACACACACACATGCCTCAGGAACACGCACACACACCTAATGAAAACGCACACATGCCTCAGGAACACAGACACACGGCTCTGGAACACACACACACGCCTCAGGAAGGCACACACATGCCTCAGGAACACACACACAAGCCTCAGGAACACGCACACACGCCTAATGAACACGCACACATGCCTCAGGAACACAGACACACGGCTCTGGAACACACACACACGCCTCAGGAACACTCACACATGCCTCAGGAACACTCACACCTGCCTCCGGAACACACACACATGCCTCAGGAACACACACGCAGGCCTCAGGGACACACACACATGCCTCACGAACACACACACATGCCTCAGGAACATGCACACTGCCTCAGGAACACACACACACACCGCAGGAACACACACACACGCCTCAGGGACACACACAAATGCCTCAGGAACACACACACATGCCTCAGGAACACTCACACATGCCTCAGGAACACACACACATGACTCAGAAACACACACACATGCCTCACGAACACACACACATGCCTCAGGAACACACACATACGTCTCATTAACACGTACACATGCCTCAGGAGCACACACATGCCTCAGGAATACACACACATGCAATGCCTCAGGAAAACACATACATGCCTCACGAACACTCACACTTGCCTCAGGAACACACACATGCCTTACGAAAACACACACATGCCTCAGGAACACTCACACATGTCTCAGGAACACACACACATGCCTCAGGAACACACAAATACGCCTCAGGAACACTCACACATGCCTCAGGAACACACAAATACGCCTCAGGAACACACACACTTGCCTCAGGAACACACACACACGCCTCAGGAACACACACACATGCCTCAGTAACATGCACACACGACTCAGGAACACACACACACGCCTCAGGAACACAAACACATGCCGCAGGAACACACACACATGCCTCAGGAACACCCACACATGCCTCAGGAACACAGACACATGCCTCAGGAACACTCACACATGCCTCAGGAACACACACACATGCCTCAGGAACACTCACATATGCCTCAGGAACACACACACATGCCTCATGAACACACTCGCCTGCCTCATGAACACAGAGACATGCCTCAGGAAGACACAGACATGCCTCAGGAACACACACATGCCTCAGGAACATGCACATATGCCTCAGAAACACACACACATGCCTCAGGAACACACACACGTGCCTCAGGAACACACAAATACGCCTCAGGAACACTCACACATGCCTCAGGAACACACAAATACGCCTCAGGAACACACACACATGCCTCAGGAACACACACACACATGCCTCAGGAAGACTCACACTTGCCTCAGGAATACACACACTTGCCTCAGGAACAAAGAAATATGCCTCAGGGACACACACACATGCCGCAGGAACACACACGCATGCCTCAGGAACACAAACACATGCCTCAGGAACACTCACACATGCCTCATGAACACACACACATGCCTCAGGAACACACACAATGGCCTCAGGAACACACACACACACGCCTCAGGAACACACACACATGCCTCAGGAACACACACGTGACTCAGGAACACACACACATGCCTCAGGAACACACACACATGCCTCAGGAACACACACACACATGCCTCAGGGACACACACACATGCCTCAGGAACACACGCACATGCCTCAGGAACACACACACACATGCCTCAGGAACACACATACATGCCTCAGGAATACACACACATGTTTCAGGAACACACACACACAGACGCCTCAGGAACACACACACATGCCTCAGGAACACTCACACATGCCTCAGGAACACACACACATGCCTCAGGAACACGCACACACGCCTAATGAACACGCACATGCCTCAGGAACAAGCACACAAGCCTCAGGAAGACTCACACATGCCTCAGGAACACACACACATGCCTCAGGAACACACACACACGCCTCAGGAACACACACACACACGCCTCAGGAACACACACACATGCCTCAGGAACACACACGTGACTCAGGAACACACACACATGCCTCAGGAACACACACACATGCCTCAGGAACACACACACACATGCCTCAGGAACACACACACATGCCTCAGGAACACACGCACATGCCTCAGGAACACACACACACATGCCTCAGGAACACACATACATGCCTCAGGAATACACACACATGTCTCAGGAACACACACACACAGACGCCTCAGGAACACACACACATGCCTCAGGAACACTCACACATGCCTCAGGAACACACACACATGCCTCAGGAACACGCACACACGCCTAATGAACACGCACAAGCCTCAGGAACAAGCACACAAGCCTCAGGAACACAGACACACGCCTCAGGAACATGCACATGCCTCAGGAACACGCACACATGACTCAGGAATGCAGACACACGCCTCAGGAACACTCACATGCCTCAGGAACACACACACACGCTTCAGGAACACACACACATGCCTCAGGAACACACACACATGCCTTACGAACACACACACATGCCTCAGGAACACACACACATGCCTCAGGAACACACACACATGACTCAGGAACACACACACACATGCCTCAGGAACACACACACAGACGCCTCAGGAACACACACACATGCCTCAGGAACACTCACACATGCCTCAGGAACACACACACATGCCTCAGGAACACGCACACACGCCTAATGAACACGCACACATGCCTCAGGAACACAGACACACGGCTCTGGAACACACACACACGCCTCAGGAAGGCACGCACATGCCTCAGGAACACACACACATGCCTCAGGAACACGCACACACGCCTAATGAACACGCACACATGCCTCAGGAACACAGACACACGGCTCTGGAACACACACACACGCCTCAGGAACACTCACACATGCCTCACGAACACTCACACCTGCCTCCGGAACACACACACATGCCTCAGGAACACACACGCAGGCCTCAGGGACACACACACATGCCTCACGAACACACACACATGCCTCAGGAACACGCACACTGCCTCAGGAACACACACACACACCTCAGGAACACACACACACGCCTCAGCGACACACACAAATGCCTCAGGAACACACACACATGCCTCAGGAACACTCACACATGCCTCAGGAACACACACACATGACTCAGAAACACACACACATGCCTCACGAACACACACACATGCCTCAGGAACACACACATACGTCTCATTAACATGTACACATGCCTCAGGAGCACACACATGCCTCAGGAATACACACACATGCCATGCCTCAGGAATACACACACATGCCTCACGAACACTCACACTTGCCTCAGGAACACACACATGCCTCAGGAATACACACACATGCCATGCCTCAGGAATACACACACATGCCTCACGAACACTCACACGTGTCTCAGGAACACACACACATGCCTCAGGAACACACAAATACGCCTCAGGAACACTCACACATGCCTCAGGAACACACAAATACGCCTCAGGAACACACACACATGCCTCAGGAACACACACACACATGCATCAGGAAGACTCACACTTGCCTCAAGATTACACACACATGCCTCAGGAACAAAGAAATATGCCTCAGGAACACAAACACATGCCTCAGGAACACTCACACATGCCTCATGAACAGACACACAATCCTCAGGAACACTCACACATGCCTCAGGAACACACACACATGCCTCAGGAACACACACACACGCCTCAGGAACACACACACACACGCCTCAGGAACACACACACATGCCTCAGGAACACACACGTGACTCAGGAACACACACACATGCCTCAGGAACACACACACATGCCTCAGGAACACACACACATGCCTCATGAACACACACACATGCCTCAGGAACACACGCACATGCCTCAGGAACACACACACACATGCCTCAGGAACACACATACATGCCTCAGGAATACACACACATGTCTCAGGAACACACACACTTGCCTCAGGAACACACACACAAGCCTCAGGAACACACACACATGCCTCAGTAACATGCACACACGACTCATGAACACACACACACGCCTCAGGAACACAAACACATGCCTCAGGAACACACACACATGCCTCAGGAACACCCACACATGCCTCAGGAACACACACACATGCCTCAGGAACACTCACACATGTCTCAGGAACACACACACATGCCTCAGGAACACACAAATACGCCTCAGGAACACTCACACATGCCTCAGGAACACACAAATACGCATCAGGAACACACACACTTGCCTCAGGAACACACACACACGCCTCAGGAACACACACACATGCCTCAGTAACATGCACACACGACTCAGGAACACACACACACGCCTCAGGAACACTAACACATGCCGCAGGAACACACACACATGCCTCAGGAACACCCACACATGCCTCAGGAACACACACACATGCCTCAGGAACACCCACACATGCCTCAGGAACACACACACATGCCTCAGGAACACTCACATATGCCTCAGGAACACACACACATGCCTCATGAACACACTCGCCTGCCTCATGAACACAGAGACATGCCTCAGGAAGACACAGACATGCCTCAGGAACACACACATGCCTCAGGAACACGCACATATGCCTCAGAAACACACACACATGCCTCAGGAACACACACACGTGCCTCAGGAACACACAAATACGCCTCAGGAACACTCACACATGCCTCAGGAACACACAAATACGCCTCAGGAACACACACACATGCCTCAGGAACACACACACACATGCCTCAGGAAGACTCACACTTGCCTCAGGAATACACACACTTGCCTCAGGAACAAAGAAATATGCCTCAGGGACACACACACATGCCGCAGGAACACACACGCATGCCTCAGGAACACAAACACATGCCTCAGGAACACTCACACATGCCTCATGAACACACACACATGCCTCAGGAACACACACAATCGCCTCAGGAACACACACACACACGCCTCAGGAACACACACACATGCCTCAGGAACACACACGTGACTCAGGAACACACACACATGCCTCAGGAACACACACACATGCCTCAGGAACACACACACACATGCCTCAGGGACACACACACATGCCTCAGGAACACACGCACATGCCTCAGGAACACACACACACATGCCTCAGGAACACACATACATGCCTCAGGAATACACACACATGTCTCAGGAACACACACACACAGACGCCTCAGGAACACACACACATGCCTCAGGAACACTCACACATGCCTCAGGAACACACACACATGCCTCAGGAACACGCACACACGCCTAATGAACACGCACATGCCTCAGGAACAAGCACACAAGCCTCAGGAACACAGACACATGCCTCAGGAACATGCACATGCCTCAGGAACACGCACACATGACTCAGGAATGCAGACACACGCCTCAGGAACACTCACATGCCTCAGGAACACACACACACGCTTCAGGAACACACACACATGCCTCAGGAACACACACACATGCCTTACGAACACACACACATGCCTCAGGAACACACACACATGCCTCAGGAACACACACACATGACTCAGGAACACACACACACATGCCTCAGGAACACACACACAGACGCCTCAGGAACACACACACATGCCTCAGGAACACTCACACATGCCTCAGGAACACACACACATGCCTCAGGAACACGCACACACGCCTAATGAACACACACACATGCCTCAGGAACACAGACACACGGCTCTGGAACACACACACACGCCTCAGGAAGGCACACACATGCCTCAGGAACACACACACATGCCTCAGGAACACGCACACACGCCTAATGAACACGCACACATGCCTCAGGAACACAGACACACGGCTCTGGAACACACACACACGCCTCAGGAACACTCACACATGCCTCACGAACACTCACACCTGCCTCCGGAACACACACACCTGCCTCAGGAACACACACGCAGGCCTCAGGGACACACACACATGCCTCACGAACACACACACATGCCTCAGGAACACGCACACTGCCTCAGGAACACACACACACACCTCAGGAACACACACACATGCCTCAGCGACACACACAAATGCCTCAGGAACACACACACATGCCTCAGGAACACTCACACATGCCTCAGGAACACACACACATGACTCAGAAACACACACACATGCCTCACGAACACACACACATGCCTCAGGAACACACACATACGTCTCATTAACACGTACACATGCCTCAGGAGCACACACATGCCTCAGGAATACACACACATGCCATGCCTCAGGAATACACACACATGCCTCAGTAACATGCACACACGACTCAGGAACACACACACACGCCTCAGGAACACTAACACATGCCGCAGGAACACACACACATGCCTCAAGAACACCCACACATGCCTCAGGAACACACACACATGCCTCAGGAACACCCACACATGCCTCAGGAACACACACACATGCCTCAGGAACACTCACATATGCCTCAGGAACACACACACATGCCTCATGAACACACTCGCCTGCCTCATGAACACAGAGACATGCCTCAGGAAGACACAGACATGCCTCAGGAACACACACATGCCTCAGGAACACGCACATATGCCTCAGAAACACACACACATGCCTCAGGAACACACACACGTGCCTCAGGAACACACAAATACGCCTCAGGAACACTCACACATGCCTCAGGAACACACAAATACGCCTCAGGAACACACACACATGCCTCAGGAACACACACACACATGCCTCAGGAAGACTCACACTTGCCTCAGGAATACACACACTTGCCTCAGGAACAAAGAAATATGCCTCAGGGACACACACACATGCCGCAGGAACACACACGCATGCCTCAGGAACACAAACACATGCCTCAGGAACACTCACACATGCCTCATGAACACACACACATGCCTCAGGAACACACACAATCGCCTCAGGAACACACACACACACGCCTCAGGAACACACACACATGCCTCAGGAACACACACGTGACTCAGGAACACACACACATGCCTCAGGAACACACACACATGCCTCAGGAACACACACACACATGCCTCAGGGACACACACACATGCCTCAGGAACACACGCACATGCCTCAGGAACACACACACACATGCCTCAGGAACACACATACATGCCTCAGGAATACACACACATGTCTCAGGAACACACACACACAGACGCCTCAGGAACACACACACATGCCTCAGGAACACTCACACATGCCTCAGGAACACACACACATGCCTCAGGAACACGCACACACGCCTAATGAACACGCACATGCCTCAGGAACAAGCACACAAGCCTCAGGAACACAGACACACGCCTCAGGAACATGCACATGCCTCAGGAACACGCACACATGACTCAGGAATGCAGACACACGCCTCAGGAACACTCACATGCCTCAGGAACACACACACACGCTTCAGGAACACACACACATGCCTCAGGAACACACACACATGCCTTACGAACACACACACATGCCTCAGGAACACACACACATGCCTCAGGAACACACACACATGACTCAGGAACACACACACACATGCCTCAGGAACACACACACAGACGCCTCAGGAACACACACACATGCCTCAGGAACACTCACACATGCCTCAGGAACACACACACATGCCTCAGGAACACGCACACACGCCTAATGAACACACACACATGCCTCAGGAACACAGACACACGGCTCTGGAACACACACACACGCCTCAGGAAGGCACACACATGCCTCAGGAACACACACACATGCCTCAGGAACACGCACACACGCCTAATGAACACGCACACATGCCTCAGGAACACAGACACACGGCTCTGGAACACACACACACGCCTCAGGAACACTCACACATGCCTCACGAACACTCACACCTGCCTCCGGAACACACACACCTGCCTCAGGAACACACACGCAGGCCTCAGGGACACACACACATGCCTCACGAACACACACACATGCCTCAGGAACACGCACACTGCCTCAGGAACACACACACACACCTCAGGAACACACACACATGCCTCAGGGACACACACAAATGCCTCAGGAACACACACACATGCCTCAGGAACACTCACACATGCCTCAGGAACACACACACATGACTCAGAAACACACACACATGCCTCACGAACACACACACATGCCTCAGGAACACACACATACGTCTCATTAACACGTACACATGCCTCAGGAGCACACACATGCCTCAGGAATACACACACATGCCATGCCTCAGGAATACACACACATGCCTCACGAACACTCACACTTGCCTCAGGAACACACACATGCCTTACGAACACACACACATGCCTCAGGAACACTCACACGTGTCTCAGGAACACACACACATGCCTCAGGAACACACAAATACGCCTCAGGAACACTCACACATGCCTCAGGAACACACAAATACGCCTCAGGAACACACACACATGCCTCAGGAACACACACACACATGCATCAGGAAGACTCACACTTGCCTCAAGAATACACACACATGCCTCAGGAACAAAGAAATATGCCTCAGGGACACACACACATGCCGCAGGAACACACACGCATGCCTCAGGAACACAAACACATGCCTCAGGAACACTCACACATGCCTCATGAACACACACACATGCCTCAGGAACACACACACATGCCTCAGGAACACGCACACACGCCTAATGAACACGCACACATGCCTCAGGAACACAGACACACGGCTCTGGAACACACACACACGCCTCAGGAACACTCACACATGCCTCACGAACACTCACACCTGCCTCCGGAACACACACACATGCCTCAGGAACACACACGCAGGCCTCAGGGACACACACACATGCCTCACGAACACACACACATGCCTCAGGAACACGCACACTGCCTCAGGAACACACACACACACCTCAGGAACACACACACACGCCTCAGCGACACACACAAATGCCTCAGGAACACACACACATGCCTCAGGAACACTCAGACATGCCTCAGGAACACACACACATGACTCAGAAACACACACACATGCCTCACGAACACACACACATGCCTCAGGAACACACACATACGTCTCATTAACACGTACACATGCCTCAGGAGCACACACATGCCTCAGGAATACACACACATGCCATGCCTCAGGAATACACACACATGCCTCACGAACACTCACACTTGTCTCAGGAACACACACATGCCTTACGAACACACACACATGACTCAGGAACACACACACACATGCCTCAGGAACACACACACAGACGCCTCAGGAACACACACACATGCCTCAGGAACACTCACACATGCCTCAGGAACACACACACATGCCTCAGGAACACGCACACATGCCTAATGAACACGCACACATGCCTCAGGAACACAGACACACGGCTCTGGAACACACACACACGCCTCAGGAAGGCACACACATGACTCAGGAACACACACACATGCCTCAGGAACACGCACACACGCCTAATGAACACGCACACATGCCTCAGGAACACAGACACACGGCTCTGGAACACACACACACGCCTCAGGAACACTCACACATGCCTCACGAACACTCACACCTGCCTCCGGAACACACACACATGCCTCAGGAACACACACGCAGGCCTCAGGGACACACACACATGCCTCACGAACACACACACATGCCTCAGGAACACGCACACTGCCTCAGGAACACACACACACACCTCAGGAACACACACACACGCCTCAGCGACACACACAAATGCCTCAGGAACACACACACATGCCTCAGGAACACTCACACATGCCTCAGGAACACACACACATGACTCAGAAACACACACACATGCCTCACGAACACACACACATGCCTCAGGAACACACACATACGTCTCATTAACACGTACACATGCCTCAGGAGCACACACATGCCTCAGGAATACACACACATGCCATGCCTCAGGAATACACACACATGCCTCACGAACACTCACACTTGCCTCAGGAACACACACATGCCTTACGAACACACACACATGCCTCAGGAACACTCACACGTGTCTCAGGAACACACACACATGCCTCAGGAACACACAAATACGCCTCAGGAACACTCACACATGCCTCAGGAACACACAAATACGCCTCAGGAACACACAAACATGCCTCAGGAACACACACACACATGCATCAGGAAGACTCACACTTGCCTCAAGAATACACACACATGCCTCAGGAACAAAGAAATATGCCTCAGGGAGACACACACATGCCGCAGGAACACACACGCATGCCTCAGGAACACAAACACATGCCTCAGGAACACTCACACATGCCTCATGAACAGACACACATGCCTCAGGAACACTCACACATGCCTCAGGAACACACACACATGCCTCAGGAACACACACACACGCCTCAGGAACACACACACACACGCCTCAGGAACACACACACATGCCTCAGGAACACACACGTGACTCAGGAACACACACACATGCCTCAGGAACACACACACATGCCTCAGGAACACACACACACATGCCTCAGGAACACACACACATGCCTCAGGAACACACACACATGCCTCAGGAACACACACACACATGCCTCAGGAACACACACACATGCCTCAGGAACACACGCACATGCCTCAGGAACACACACACACATGCCTCAGGAACATACATACATGCCTCAGGAATACACACACATGTCTCAGGAACACACACACACAGACGCCTCAGGAACACACACACATGCCTCAGGAACACTCACACATGCCTCAGGAACACACACACATGCCTCAGGAACACGCACACACGCCTAATGAACACGCACATGCCTCAGGAACAAGCACACAAGCCTCAGGAACACAGACACACGCCTCAGGAACATGCACATGCCTCAGGAACACGCACACATGACTCAGGAATGCAGACACACGCCTCAGGAACACTCACATGCCTCAGGAACACACACACACGCTTCAGGAACACACACACATGCCTCAGGAACACACACACATGCCTTACGAACACACACACATGCCTCAGGAACACACACACATGCCTCAGGAACACACACACATGACTCAGGAACACACACACACATGCCTCAGGAACACACACACAGACGCCTCAGGAACACACACACATGCCTCAGGAACACTCACACATGCCTCAGGAACACACACACATGCCTCAGGAACACGCACACACGCCTAATGAACACGCACACATGCCTCAGGAACACAGACACACGGCTCTGGAACACACACACACGCCTCAGGAAGGCACACACATGCCTCAGGAACACACACACATGCCTCAGGAACACGCACACACGCCTAATGAACACGCACACATGCCTCAGGAACACAGACACACGGCTCTGGAACACACACACACGCCTCAGGAACACTCACACATGCCTCACGAACACTCACACCTGCCTCCGGAACACACACACATGCCTCAGGAACACACACGCAGGCCTCAGGGACACACACACATGCCTCACGAACACACACACATGCCTCAGGAACACGCACACTGCCTCAGGAACACACACACACACCTCAGGAACACACACACACGCCTCAGCGACACACACAAATGCCTCAGGAACACACACACATGCCTCAGGAACACTCACACATGCCTCAGGAACACACACACATGACTCAGAAACACACACACATGCCTCACGAACACACACACATGCCTCAGGAACACACACATACGTCTCATTAACACGTACACATGCCTCAGGAGCACACACATGCCTCAGGAATACACACACATGCCATGCCTCAGGAATACACACACATGCCTCACGAACACTCACACTTGCCTCAGGAACACACACATGCCTTACGAACACACACACATGCCTCAGGAACACTCACACGTGTCTCAGGAACACACACACATGCCTCAGGAACACACAAATACGCCTCAGGAACACTCACACATGCCTCAGGAACACACAAATACGCCTCAGGAACACACACATATGCCTCAGGAACACACACACACATGCATCAGGAAGACTCACACTTGCCTCAAGAATACATACACATGCCTCAGGAACAAAGAAATATGCCTCAGGAACACAAACACATGCCTCAGGAACACTCACACATGCCTCATGAACAGACACACATGCCTCAGGAACACTCACACATGCCTCGGGAACACACACACATGCCTCAGGAACACTCACACACGCCTCAGGAACACACACACACACGCCTCAGGAACACACACACATGCCTCAGGAACACACACGTGACTCAGGAACACACACACATGCCTCAGGAACACACACACATGCCTCAGGAACACACACACACATGCCTCAGGAACACACACACATGCCTCAGGAACACACGCACATGCCTCAGGAACACACACACACATGCCTCAGGAACACACATACATGCCTCAGGAATACACACACATGTCTCAGGAACACACACACTTGCCTCAGGAACACACACACACGCCTCAGGAACACACACACATGCCTCAGTAACATGCACACACGACTCATGAACACACACACACGCCTCAGGAACACAAACACATGCCTCAGGAACACACACACATGCCTCAGGAACACCCACACATGCCTCAGGAACACACACACATGCCTCAGGAACACTCACACATGTCTCAGGAACACACACACATGCCTCAGGAACACACAAATACGCCTCAGGAACACTCACACATGCCTCAGGAACACACAAATACGCCTCAGGAACACACACACTTGCCTCAGGAACACACACACACGCCTCAGGAACACACACACATGCCTCAGTAACATGCACACACGACTCAGGAACACACACACACGCCTCAGGAACACAAACACATGCCGCAGGAACACACACACATGCCTCAGGAACACCCACACATGCCTCAGGAACACACACACATGCCTCAGGAACACTCACACATGCCTCAGGAACACACACACATGCCTCAGGAACACTCACATATGCCTCAGGAACACACACACATGCCTCATGAACACACTCGCCTGCCTCATGAACACAGAGACATGCCTCAGGAAGACACAGACATGCCTCAGGAACACACACATGCCTCAGGAACACGCACATATGCCTCAGAAACACACACACATGCCTCAGGAACACACACACGTGCCTCAGGAACACACAAATACGCCTCAGGAACACTCACACATGCCTCAGGAACACACAAATACGCCTCAGGAACACACACACATGCCTCAGGAACACACACACACATGCCTCAGGAAGACTCACACTTGCCTCAGGAATACACACACTTGCCTCAGGAACAAAGAAATATGCCTCAGGGACACACACACATGCCGCAGGAACACACACGCATGCCTCAGGAACACAAACACATGCCTCAGGAACACTCACACATGCCTCATGAACAGACACACATGCCTCAGGAACACTCACACATGCCTCAGGAACACACACACATGCCTCAGGAACACACACACACGCCTCAGGAACACACACACACACGTGACTCAGGAACACACACACATGCCTCAGGAACACACACGTGACTCAGGAACACACACACATGCCTCAGGAACACACACACATGCCTCAGGAGCACACACACACATGCCTCAGGAACACACACACATGCCTCAGGAACACACGCACATGCCTCAGGAACACACACACACATGCCTCAGGAACACACATAAAGCATTCAGGAATACACACACATGTCTCAGGAACACACACACACAGACGCCTCAGGAACACACACACATGCCTCAGGAACACTCACACATGCCTCAGGAACACACACACATGCCTCAGGAACACGCACACACGCCTAATGAACACGCACATGCCTCAGGAACAAGCACACAAGCCTCAGGAACACAGACACACGCCTCAGGAACATGCACATGCCTCAGGAACACGCACACATGACTCAGGAATGCAGACACACGCCTCAGGAACACTCACATGCCTCAGGAACACACACACACGCTTCAGGAACACACACACACGCTTCAGGAACACACACACATGCCTCAGGAACACACACACATGCCTTACGAACACACACACATGCCTCAGGAACACACACACATGCCTCAGGAACACACACACATGACTCAGGAACACACACACACATGCCTCAGGAACACACACACAGACGCCTCAGGAACACACACACATGCCTCAGGAACACTCACACATGCCTCAGGAACACACACACATGCCTCAGGAACACGCACACACGCCTAATGAACACGCACACATGCCTCAGGAACACAGACACACGGCTCTGGAACACACACACACGCCTCAGGAAGGCACACACATGCCTCAGGAACACACACACATGCCTCAGGAACACGCACACACGCCTAATGAACACGCACACATGCCTCAGGAACACAGACACACGGCTCTGGAACACACACACACGCCTCAGGAACACTCACACATGCCTCACGAACACTCACACCTGCCTCCGGAACACACACACATGCCTCAGGAACACACACGCAGGCCTCAGGGACACACACACATGCCTCACGAACACACACACATGCCTCAGGAACACGCACACTGCCTCAGGAACACACACACACACCTCAGGAACACACACACACGCCTCAGCGACACACACAAATGCCTCAGGAACACACACACATGCCTCAGGAACACTCACACATGCCTCAGGAACACACACACATGACTCAGAAACACACACACATGCCTCACGAACACACACACATGCCTCAGGAACACACACATACGTCTCATTAACACGTACACATGCCTCAGGAGCACACACATGCCTCAGGAATACACACACATGCCATGCCTCAGGAATACACACACATGCCTCACGAACACTCACACTTGCCTCAGGAACACACACATGCCTTACGAACACACACACATGCCTCAGGAACACTCACACGTGTCTCAGGAACACACACACATGCCTCAGGAACACACAAATACGCCTCAGGAACACTCACACATGCCTCAGGAACACACAAATACGCCTCAGGAACACACACACATGCCTCAGGAACACACACACACATGCATCAGGAAGACTCACACTTGCCTCAAGAATACATACACATGCCTCAGGAACAAAGAAATATGCCTCAGGAACACAAACACATGCCTCAGGAACACTCACACATGCCTCATGAACAGACACACATGCCTCAGGAACACTCACACATGCCTCAGGAACACACACACATGCCTCAGGAACACACACACACGCCTCAGGAAC
Source organism: Isurus oxyrinchus (assembly GCA_026770705.1). Classification (NCBI taxonomy): domain Eukaryota; kingdom Metazoa; phylum Chordata; class Chondrichthyes; order Lamniformes; family Lamnidae; genus Isurus; species Isurus oxyrinchus. The sequence continues at coordinate 139,397,499 of JANJGN010000010.1, forward strand.
ACACACACACACGCCTCAGGAACACACACACATGCCTCAGGAACACACACGTGACTCAGGAACACACACACATGCCTCAGGAACACACACACATGCCTCAGGAACACACACACACATGCCTCAGGAACACACACACATGCCTCAGGAACACACGCACATGCCTCAGGAACACACACACACATGCCTCAGGAACACACATACATGCCTCAGGAATACACACACATGTCTCAGGAACACACACACTTGCCTCAGGAACACACACACACGCCTCAGGAACACACACACATGCCTCAGTAACATGCACACACGACTCATGAACACACACACACGCCTCAGGAACACAAACACATGCCTCAGGAACACACACACATGCCTCAGGAACACCCACACATGCCTCAGGAACACACACACATGCCTCAGGAACACTCACACATGTCTCAGGAACACACACACATGCCTCAGGAACACACAAATACGCCTCAGGAACACTCACACATGCCTCAGGAACACACAAATACGCCTCAGGAACACACACACTTGCCTCAGGAACACACACACACGCCTCAGGAACACACACACATGCCTCAGTAACATGCACACACGACTCAGGAACACACACACACGCCTCAGGAACACAAACACATGCCGCAGGAACACACACACATGCCTCAGGAACACCCACACATGCCTCAGGAACACACACACATGCCTCAGGAACACTCACACATGCCTCAGGAACACACACACATGCCTCAGGAACACTCACATATGCCTCAGGAACACACACACATGCCTCATGAACACACTCGCCTGCCTCATGAACACAGAGACATGCCTCAGGAAGACACAGACATGCCTCAGGAACACACACATGCCTCAGGAACACGCACATATGCCTCAGAAACACACACACATGCCTCAGGAACACACACACGTGCCTCAGGAACACACAAATACGCCTCAGGAACACTCACACATGCCTCAGGAACACACAAATACGCCTCAGGAACACACACACATGCCTCAGGAACACACACACACATGCCTCAGGAAGACTCACACTTGCCTCAGGAATACACACACTTGCCTCAGGAACAAAGAAATATGCCTCAGGGACACACACACATGCCGCAGGAACACACACGCATGCCTCAGGAACACAAACACATGCCTCAGGAACACTCACACATGCCTCATGAACACACACACATGCCTCAGGAACACACACAATCGCCTCAGGAACACACACACACACGCCTCAGGAACACGTACACATGCCTCAGGAGCACACACACACACGTGACTCAGGAACACACACACATGCCTCAGGAACACACACGTGACTCAGGAACACACACACATGCCTCAGGAACACACACACATGCCTCAGGAACACACACACACATGCCTCAGGAACACACACACATGCCTCAGGAACACACGCACATGCCTCAGGAACACACACACACATGCCTCAGGAACACACATACATGCTTCAGGAATACACACACATGTCTCAGGAACACACACACACAGACGCCTCAGGAACACACACACATGCCTCAGGAACACTCACACATGCCTCAGGAACACACACACATGCCTCAGGAACACGCACACACGCCTAATGAACACGCACATGCCTCAGGAACAAGCACACAAGCCTCAGGAACACAGACACACGCCTCAGGAACATGCACATGCCTCAGGAACACGCACACATGACTCAGGAATGCAGACACACGCCTCAGGAACACTCACATGCCTCAGGAACACACACACACGCTTCAGGAACACACACACATGCCTCAGGAACACACACACATGCCTTACGAACACACACACATGCCTCAGGAACACACACACATGCCTCAGGAACACACACACATGACTCAGGAACACACACACACATGCCTCAGGAACACACACACAGACGCCTCAGGAACACACACACATGCCTCAGGAACACTCACACATGCCTCAGGAACACACACACATGCCTCAGGAACACGCACACACGCCTAATGAACACGCACACATGCCTCAGGAACACAGACACACGGCTCTGGAACACACACACACGCCTCAGGAAGGCACACACATGCCTCAGGAACACACACACATGCCTCAGGAACACGCACACACGCCTAATGAACACGCACACATGCCTCAGGAACACAGACACACGGCTCTGGAACACACACACACGCCTCAGGAACACTCACACATGCCTCACGAACACTCACACCTGCCTCCGGAACACACACACATGCCTCAGGAACACACACGCAGGCCTCAGGGACACACACACATGCCTCACGAACACACACACATGCCTCAGGAACACGCACACTGCCTCAGGAACACACACACACACCTCAGGAACACACACACACGCCTCAGCGACACACACAAATGCCTCAGGAACACACACACATGCCTCAGGAACACTCACACATGCCTCAGGAACACACACACATGACTCAGAAACACACACACATGCCTCACGAACACACACACATGCCTCAGGAACACACACATACGTCTCATTAACACGTACACATGCCTCAGGAGCACACACATGCCTCAGGAATACACACACATGCCATGCCTCAGGAATACACACACATGCCTCACGAACACTCACACTTGCCTCAGGAACACACACATGCCTTACGAACACACACACATGCCTCAGGAACACTCACACGTGTCTCAGGAACACACACACATGCCTCAGGAACACACAAATACGCCTCAGGAACACTCACACACATGCCTCAGGAACACACATACATGCCTCAGGAATACACACACATGTCTCAGGAACACACACACACAGACGCCTCAGGAACACACACACATGCCTCAGGAACACACACACACATGCCTCAGGGACACACACACATGCCTCAGGAACACACGCACATGCCTCAGGAACACACACACACATGCCTCAGGAACACACATACATGCCTCAGGAATACACACACATGTCTCAGGAACACACACACACAGACGCCTCAGGAACACACACACATGCCTCAGGAACACTCACACATGCCTCAGGGACACACACACATGCCTCAGGAACACGCACACACGCCTAATGAACACGCACATGCCTCAGGAACAAGCACACAAGCCTCAGGAACACAGACACACGCCTCAGGAACATGCACATGCCTCAGGAACACGCACACATGACTCAGGAATGCAGACACACGCCTCAGGAACACACACACATGCCTCAGGAACACACACACACATGCATCAGGAAGACTCACACTTGCCTCAAGAATACATACACATGCCTCAGGAACAAAGAAATATGCCTCAGGAACACAAACACATGCCTCAGGAACACTCACACATGCCTCATGAACAGACACACATGCCTCAGGAACACTCACACATGCCTCAGGAACACACACACATGCCTCAGGAACACACACACACGCCTCAGGAACACACACACACACGCCTCAGGAACACACACACATGCCTCAGGAACACACACGTGACTCAGGAACACACACACATGCCTCAGGAACACACACACATGCCTCAGGAACACACACACACATGCCTCAGGAACACACACACATGCCTCAGGAACACACGCACATGCCTCAGGAACACACACACACATGCCTCAGGAACACACATACATGCCTCAGGAATACACACACATGTCTCAGGAACACACACACTTGCCTCAGGAACACACACACACGCCTCAGGAACACACACACATGCCTCAGTAACATGCACACACGACTCATGAACACACACACACGCCTCAGGAACACAAACACATGCCTCAGGAACACACACACATGCCTCAGGAACACCCACACATGCCTCAGGAACACACACACATGCCTCAGGAACACTCACACATGTCTCAGGAACACACACACATGCCTCAGGAACACACAAATACGCCTCAGGAACACTCACACATGCCTCAGGAACACACAAATACGCCTCAGGAACACACACACTTGCCTCAGGAACACACACACACGCCTCAGGAACACACACACATGCCTCAGTAACATGCACACACGACTCAGGAACACACACACACGCCTCAGGAACACAAACACATGCCGCAGGAACACACACACATGCCTCAGGAACACCCACACATGCCTCAGGAACACACACACATGCCTCAGGAACACTCACACATGCCTCAGGAACACACACACATGCCTCAGGAACACTCACATATGCCTCAGGAACACACACACATGCCTCATGAACACACTCGCCTGCCTCATGAACACAGAGACATGCCTCAGGAAGACACAGACATGCCTCAGGAACACACACATGCCTCAGGAACACGCACATATGCCTCAGAAACACACACACATGCCTCAGGAACACACACACGTGCCTCAGGAACACACAAATACGCCTCAGGAACACTCACACATGCCTCAGGAACACACAAATACGCCTCAGGAACACACACACATGCCTCAGGAACACACACACACATGCCTCAGGAAGACTCACACTTGCCTCAGGAATACACACACTTGCCTCAGGAACAAAGAAATATGCCTCAGGGACACACACACATGCCGCAGGAACACACACGCATGCCTCAGGAACACAAACACATGCCTCAGGAACACTCACACATGCCTCATGAACACACACACATGCCTCAGGAACACACACAATCGCCTCAGGAACACACACACACACGCCTCAGGAACACGTACACATGCCTCAGGAGCACACACACACACGTGACTCAGGAACACACACACATGCCTCAGGAACACACACGTGACTCAGGAACACACACACATGCCTCAGGAACACACACACATGCCTCAGGAACACACACACACATGCCTCAGGAACACACACACATGCCTCAGGAACACACGCACATGCCTCAGGAACACACACACACATGCCTCAGGAACACACATACATGCTTCAGGAATACACACACATGTCTCAGGAACACACACACACAGACGCCTCAGGAACACACACACATGCCTCAGGAACACTCACACATGCCTCAGGAACACACACACATGCCTCAGGAACACGCACACACGCCTAATGAACACGCACATGCCTCAGGAACAAGCACACAAGCCTCAGGAACACAGACACACGCCTCAGGAACATGCACATGCCTCAGGAACACGCACACATGACTCAGGAATGCAGACACACGCCTCAGGAACACTCACATGCCTCAGGAACACACACACACGCTTCAGGAACACACACACATGCCTCAGGAACACACACACATGCCTTACGAACACACACACATGCCTCAGGAACACACACACATGCCTCAGGAACACACACACATGACTCAGGAACACACACACACATGCCTCAGGAACACACACACAGACGCCTCAGGAACACACACACATGCCTCAGGAACACTCACACATGCCTCAGGAACACACACACATGCCTCAGGAACACGCACACACGCCTAATGAACACGCACACATGCCTCAGGAACACAGACACACGGCTCTGGAACACACACACACGCCTCAGGAAGGCACACACATGCCTCAGGAACACACACACATGCCTCAGGAACACGCACACACGCCTAATGAACACGCACACATGCCTCAGGAACACAGACACACGGCTCTGGAACACACACACACGCCTCAGGAACACTCACACATGCCTCACGAACACTCACACCTGCCTCCGGAACACACACACATGCCTCAGGAACACACACGCAGGCCTCAGGGACACACACACATGCCTCACGAACACACACACATGCCTCAGGAACACGCACACTGCCTCAGGAACACACACACACACCTCAGGAACACACACACACGCCTCAGCGACACACACAAATGCCTCAGGAACACACACACATGCCTCAGGAACACTCACACATGCCTCAGGAACACACACACATGACTCAGAAACACACACACATGCCTCACGAACACACACACATGCCTCAGGAACACACACATACGTCTCATTAACACGTACACATGCCTCAGGAGCACACACATGCCTCAGGAATACACACACATGCCATGCCTCAGGAATACACACACATGCCTCACGAACACTCACACTTGCCTCAGGAACACACACATGCCTTACGAACACACACACATGCCTCAGGAACACTCACACGTGTCTCAGGAACACACACACATGCCTCAGGAACACACAAATACGCCTCAGGAACACTCACACATGCCTCAGGAACACACAAATACGCCTCAGGAACACACACACATGCCTCAGGAACACACACACACATGCATCAGGAAGACTCACACTTGCCTCAAGAATACACACACATGCCTCAGGAACAAAGAAATATGCCTCAGGAACACAAACACATGCCTCAGGAACACTCACACATGCCTCATGAACAGACACACATGCCTCAGGAACACTCACACATGCCTCAGGAACACACACACATGCCTCAGGAACACACACACACGCCTCAGGAACACACACACACACGTGACTCAGGAACACACACACATGCCTCAGGAACACACACGTGACTCAGGAACACACACACATGCCTCAGGATCACACACACATGCCTCAGGAACACACACACACATGCCTCAGGAACACACACACATGCCTCAGGAACACACGCACATGCCTCAGGAACACACACACACATGCCTCAGGAACACACATACATGCCTCAGGAATACACACACATGTCTCAGGAACACACACACACAGACGCCTCAGGAACACACACACATGCCTCAGGAACACTCACACATGCCTCAGGAACACACACACATGCCTCAGGAACACGCACACACGCCTAATGAACACGCACATGCCTCAGGAGAAAGCACACAAGCCTCAGGAACACAGACACACGCCTCAGGAACATGCACATGCCTCAGGAACACGCACACATGACTCAGGAATGCAGACACACGCCTCAGGAACACTCACATGCCTCAGGAACACACACACACGCTTCAGGAACACACACACATGCCTCAGGAACACACACACATGCCTTACGAACACACACACATGCCTCAGGAACACACACACATGCCTCAGGAACACACACACATGACTCAGGAACACACACACACATGCCTCAGGAACACACACACAGACGCCTCAGGAACACACACACATGCCTCAGGAACACTCACACATGCCTCAGGAACACACACACATGCCTCAGGAACACGCACACACGCCTAATGAACACGCACACATGCCTCAGGAACACAGACACACGGCTCTGGAACACACACACACGCCTCAGGAAGGCACACACATGCCTCAGGAACACACACACATGCCTCAGGAACACGCACACACGCCTAATGAACACGCACACATGCCTCAGGAACACAGACACACGGCTCTGGAACACACACACACGCCTCAGGAACACTCACACATGCCTCACGAACACTCACACCTGCCTCCGGAACACACACACATGCCTCAGGAACACACACGCAGGCCTCAGGGACACACACACATGCCTCACGAACACACACACATGCCTCAGGAACACGCACACTGCCTCAGGAACACACACACACACCTCAGGAACACACACACACGCCTCAGCGACACACACAAATGCCTCAGGAACACACACACATGCCTCAGGAACACTCACACATGCCTCAGGAACACACACACGACTCAGAAACACACACACATGCCTCACGAACACACACACATGCCTCAGGAACACACACATACGTCTCATTAACACGTACACATGCCTCAGGAGCACACACATGCCTCAGGAATACACACACATGCCATGCCTCAGGAATACACACACATGCCTCACGAACACTCACACTTGCCTCAGGAACACACACATGCCTTACGAACACACACACATGCCTCAGGAACACTCACACGTGTCTCAGGAACACACACACATGCCTCAGGAACACACAAATACGCCTCAGGAACACTCACACATGCCTCAGGAACACACAAATACGCCTCAGGAACACACACACATGCCTCAGGAACACACACACACATGCATCAGGAAGACTCACACTTGCCTCAAGAATACACACACATGCCTCAGGAACAAAGAAATATGCCTCAGGAACACAAACACATGCCTCAGGAACACTCACACATGCCTCATGAACAGACACACATGCCTCAGGAACACTCACACATGCCTCAGGAACACACACACATGCCTCAGGAACACACACACACGCCTCAGGAACACACACACACACGCCTAATGAACACGCACACATGCCTCAGGAACACACACGTGACTCAGGAACACACACACATGCCTCAGGAACACACACACATGCCTCAGGAACACACACACACATGCCTCAGGAACACACACACATGCCTCAGGAACACACGCACATGCCTCAGGAACACACACACACATGCCTCAGGAACACACATACATGCCTCAGGAATACACACACATGTCTCAGGAACACACACACTTGCCTCAGGAACACACACACACGCCTCAGGAACACACACACATGCCTCAGTAACATGCACACACGACTCATGAACACACACACACGCCTCAGGAACACAAACACATGCCTCAGGAACACACACACATGCCTCAGGAACACCCACACATGCCTCAGGAACACACACACATGCCTCAGGAACACTCACACATGTCTCAGGAACACACACACATGCCTCAGGAACACACAAATACGCCTCAGGAACACTCACACATGCCTCAGGAACACACAAATACGCCTCAGGAACACACACACTTGCCTCAGGAACACACACACACGCCTCAGGAACACACACACATGCCTCAGTAACATGCACACACGACTCAGGAACACACACACACGCCTCAGGAACACAAACACAGGCCGCAGGAACACACACACATGCCTCAGGAACACCCACACATGCCTCAGGAACACACACACATGCCTCAGGAACACCCACACATGCCTCAGGAACACACACACATGCCTCAGGAACACTCACATATGCCTCAGGAACACACACACATGCCTCATGAACACACTCGCCTGCCTCATGAATACAGAGACATGCCTCAGGAAGACACAGACATGCCTCAGGAACACACACATGCCTCAGGAACACGCACATATGCCTCAGAAACACACACACATGCCTCAGGAACACACACACGTGCCTCAGGAACACACAAATACGCCTCAGGAACACTCACACATGCCTCAGGAACACACAAATACGCCTCAGGAACACACACACATGCCTCATGAACACACTCGCCTGCCTCATGAACACAGAGACATGCCTCAGGAAGACACAGACATGCCTCAGGAACACACACATGCCTCAGGAACACGCACATATGCCTCAGAAACACACACACATGCCTCAGGAACACACACACGTGCCTCAGGAACACACAAATACGCCTCAGGAACACTCACACATGCCTCAGGAACACACAAATACGCCTCAGGAATACACACACTTGCCTCAGGAACAAAGAAATATGCCTCAGGGACACACACACATGCCGCAGGAACACACACGCATGCCTCAGGAACACAAACACATGCCTCAGGAACACTCACACATGCCTCATGAACACACACACATGCCTCAGGAACACACACAATCGCCTCAGGAACACACACACACACGCCTCAGGAACACACACACATGCCTCAGGAACACCCACACATGCCTCAGGAACACACACACATGCCTCAGGAACACTCACACATGTCTCAGGAACACACACACATGCCTCAGGAACACACAAATACGCCTCAGGAACACTCACACATGCCTCAGGAACACACAAATACGCCTCAGGAACACACACACTTGCCTCAGGAACACACACACACGCCTCAGGAACACACACACATGCCTCAGTAACATGCACACACGACTCAGGAACACACACACACGCCTCAGGAACACAAACACATGCCGCAGGAACACACACACATGCCTCAGGAACACCCACACATGCCTCAGGAACACACACACATGCCTCAGGAACACCCACACATGCCTCAGGAACACACACACATGCCTCAGGAACACTCACATATGCCTCAGGAACACACACACATGCCTCATGAACACACTCGCCTGCCTCATGAACACAGAGACATGCCTCAGGAAGACACAGACATGCCTCAGGAACACACACATGCCTCAGGAACACGCACATATGCCTCAGAAACACACACACATGCCTCAGGAACACACACACGTGCCTCAGGAACACACAAATACGCCTCAGGAACACTCACACATGCCTCAGGAACACACAAATACGCCTCAGGAACACACACACATGCCTCATGAACACACTCGCCTGCCTCATGAACACAGAGACATGCCTCAGGAAGACACAGACATGCCTCAGGAACACACACATGCCTCAGGAACACGCACATATGCCTCAGAAACACACACACATGCCTCAGGAACACACACACGTGCCTCAGGAACACACAAATACGCCTCAGGAACACTCACACATGCCTCAGGAACACACAAATACGCCTCAGGAATACACACACTTGCCTCAGGAACAAAGAAATATGCCTCAGGGACACACACACATGCCGCAGGAACACACACGCATGCCTCAGGAACACAAACACATGCCTCAGGAACACTCACACATGCCTCATGAACACACACACATGCCTCAGGAACACACACAATCGCCTCAGGAACACACACACACACGCCTCAGGAACACACACACATGCCTCAGGAACACACACGTGACTCAGGAACACACACACATGCCTCAGGAACACACACACATGCCTCAGGAACACACACACACATGCCTCAGGGACACACACACATGCCTCAGGAACACACGCACATGCCTCAGGAACACACACACACATGCCTCAGGAACACACATACATGCCTCAGGAATACACACACATGTCTCAGGAACACACACACACAGACGCCTCAGGAACACACACACATGCCTCAGGAACACTCACACATGCCTCAGGGACACACACACATGCCTCAGGAACACGCACACACGCCTAATGAACACGCACATGCCTCAGGAACAAGCACACAAGCCTCAGGAACACAGACACACGCCTCAGGAACATGCACATGCCTCAGGAACACGCACACATGACTCAGGAATGCAGACACACGCCTCAGGAACACACACACATGCCTCAGGAACACACACACACATGCATCAGGAAGACTCACACTTGCCTCAAGAATACATACACATGCCTCAGGAACAAAGAAATATGCCTCAGGAACACAAACACATGCCTCAGGAACACTCACACATGCCTCATGAACAGACACACATGCCTCAGGAACACTCACACATGCCTCAGGAACACACACACATGCCTCAGGAACACACACACACGCCTCAGGAACACACACACACACGCCTCAGGAACACACACACATGCCTCAGGAACACACACGTGACTCAGGAACACACACACATGCCTCAGGAACACACACACATGCCTCAGGAACACACACACACATGCCTCAGGAACACACACACATGCCTCAGGAACACACGCACATGCCTCAGGAACACACACACACATGCCTCAGGAACACACATACATGCCTCAGGAATACACACACATGTCTCAGGAACACACACACTTGCCTCAGGAACACACACACACGCCTCAGGAACACACACACATGCCTCAGTAACATGCACACACGACTCATGAACACACACACACGCCTCAGGAACACAAACACATGCCTCAGGAACACACACACATGCCTCAGGAACACCCACACATGCCTCAGGAACACACACACATGCCTCAGGAACACTCACACATGTCTCAGGAACACACACACATGCCTCAGGAACACACAAATACGCCTCAGGAACACTCACACATGCCTCAGGAACACACAAATACGCCTCAGGAACACACACACTTGCCTCAGGAACACACACACACGCCTCAGGAACACACACACATGCCTCAGTAACATGCACACACGACTCAGGAACACACACACACGCCTCAGGAACACAAACACATGCCGCAGGAACACACACACATGCCTCAGGAACACCCACACATGCCTCAGGAACACACACACATGCCTCAGGAACACTCACACATGCCTCAGGAACACACACACATGCCTCAGGAACACTCACATATGCCTCAGGAACACACACACATGCCTCATGAACACACTCGCCTGCCTCATGAACACAGAGACATGCCTCAGGAAGACACAGACATGCCTCAGGAACACACACATGCCTCAGGAACACGCACATATGCCTCAGAAACACACACACATGCCTCAGGAACACACACACGTGCCTCAGGAACACACAAATACGCCTCAGGAACACTCACACATGCCTCAGGAACACACAAATACGCCTCAGGAACACACACACATGCCTCAGGAACACACACACACATGCCTCAGGAAGACTCACACTTGCCTCAGGAATACACACACTTGCCTCAGGAACAAAGAAATATGCCTCAGGGACACACACACATGCCGCAGGAACACACACGCATGCCTCAGGAACACAAACACATGCCTCAGGAACACTCACACATGCCTCATGAACACACACACATGCCTCAGGAACACACACAATCGCCTCAGGAACACACACACACACGCCTCAGGAACACGTACACATGCCTCAGGAGCACACACATGCCTCAGGAATACACACACATGCTATGCCTCAGGAATACACACACATGCCTCACGAACACTCACACTTGCCTCAGGAACACACACATGCCTTGCGAACACACACACATGCCTCAGGAACACTCACACGTGTCTCAGGAACACACACACATGCCTCAGGAACACACAAATACGCCTAAGGAACACTCACACATGCCTCAGGAACACACAAATACGCCTCAGGAACACACACACATGCCTCAGGAACACACACACACATGCATCAGGAAGACTCACACTTGCCTCAAGAATACACACACATGCCTCAGGAACAAAGAAATATGCCTCAGGGACACACACACATGCCGCAGGAACACACACGCATGCCTCAGGAACACAAACACATGCCTCAGGAACACTCACACATGCCTCATGAACAGACACACATGCCTCAGGAACACTCACACATGCCTCAGGAACACACACACATGCCTCAGGAACACACACACACGCCTCAGGAACACACACACACACGTGACTCAGGAACACACACACATGCCTCAGGAACACACACGTGACTCAGGAACACACACACATGCCTCAGGAACACACACACATGCCTCAGGAACACACACACACATGCCTCAGGAACACACACACATGCCTCAGGAACACACGCACATGCCTCAGGAACACACACACACATGCCTCAGGAACACACATACATGCTTCAGGAATACACACACATGTCTCAGGAACACACACACACAGACGCCTCAGGAACACACACACATGCCTCAGGAACACTCACACATGCCTCAGGAACACACACACATGCCTCAGGAACACGCACACACGCCTAATGAACACGCACATGCCTCAGGAACAAGCACACAAGCCTCAGGAACACAGACACACGCCTCAGGAACATGCACATGCCTCAGGAACACGCACACATGACTCAGGAATGCAGACACACGCCTCAGGAACACTCACATGCCTCAGGAACACACACACACGCTTCAGGAACACACACACATGCCTCAGGAACACACACACATGCCTTACGAACACACACACATGCCTCAGGAACACACACACATGCCTCAGGAACACACACACATGACTCAGGAACACACACACACATGCCTCAGGAACACACACACAGACGCCTCAGGAACACACACACATGCCTCAGGAACACTCACACATGCCTCAGGAACACACACACATGCCTCAGGAACACGCACACACGCCTAATGAACACGCACACATGCCTCAGGAACACAGACACACGGCTCTGGAACACACACACACGCCTCAGGAAGGCACACACATGCCTCAGGAACACACACACATGCCTCAGGAACACGCACACACGCCTAATGAACACGCACACATGCCTCAGGAACACAGACACACGGCTCTGGAACACACACACACGCCTCAGGAACACTCACACATGCCTCACGAACACTCACACCTGCCTCCGGAACACACACACATGCCTCAGGAACACACACGCAGGCCTCAGGGACACACACACATGCCTCACGAACACACACACATGCCTCAGGAACACGCACACTGCCTCAGGAACACACACACACACCTCAGGAACACACACACACGCCTCAGCGACACACACAAATGCCTCAGGAACACACACACATGCCTCAGGAACACTCACACATGCCTCAGGAACACACACACATGACTCAGAAACACACACACATGCCTCACGAACACACACACATGCCTCAGGAACACACACATACGTCTCATTAACACGTACACATGCCTCAGGAGCACACACATGCCTCAGGAATACACACACATGCCATGCCTCAGGAATACACACACATGCCTCACGAACACTCACACTTGCCTCAGGAACACACACATGCCTTACGAACACACACACATGCCTCAGGAACACTCACACGTGTCTCAGGAACACACACACATGCCTCAGGAACACACAAATACGCCTCAGGAACACTCACACATGCCTCAGGAACACACAAATACGCCTCAGGAACACACACACATGCCTCAGGAACACACACACACATGCATCAGGAAGACTCACACTTGCCTCAAGAATACACACACATGCCTCAGGAACAAAGAAATATGCCTCAGGAACACAAACACATGCCTCAGGAACACTCACACATGCCTCATGAACAGACACACATGCCTCAGGAACACTCACACATGCCTCAGGAACACACACACATGCCTCAGGAACACACACACACGCCTCAGGAACACACACACACACGTGACTCAGGAACACACACACATGCCTCAGGAACACACACGTGACTCAGGAACACACACACATGCCTCAGGAACACACACACACACGCCTCAGGAACACACACACATGCCTCAGGAACACCCACACATGCCTCAGGAACACACACACATGCCTCAGGAACACTCACACATGTCTCAGGAACACACACACATGCCTCAGGAACACACAAATACGCCTCAGGAACACTCACACATGCCTCAGGAACACACAAATACGCCTCAGGAACACACACACTTGCCTCAGGAACACACACACACGCCTCAGGAACACACACACATGCCTCAGTAACATGCACACACGACTCAGGAACACACACACACGCCTCAGGAACACAAACACATGCCGCAGGAACACACACACATGCCTCAGGAACACCCACACATGCCTCAGGAACACACACACATGCCTCAGGAACACCCACACATGCCTCAGGAACACACACACATGCCTCAGGAACACTCACATATGCCTCAGGAACACACACACATGCCTCATGAACACACTCGCCTGCCTCATGAACACAGAGACATGCCTCAGGAAGACACAGACATGCCTCAGGAACACACACATGCCTCAGGAACACGCACATATGCCTCAGAAACACACACACATGCCTCAGGAACACACACACGTGCCTCAGGAACACACAAATACGCCTCAGGAACACTCACACATGCCTCAGGAACACACAAATACGCCTCAGGAACACACACACATGCCTCATGAACACACTCGCCTGCCTCATGAACACAGAGACATGCCTCAGGAAGACACAGACATGCCTCAGGAACACACACATGCCTCAGGAACACGCACATATGCCTCAGAAACACACACACATGCCTCAGGAACACACACACGTGCCTCAGGAACACACAAATACGCCTCAGGAACACTCACACATGCCTCAGGAACACACAAATACGCCTCAGGAATACACACACTTGCCTCAGGAACAAAGAAATATGCCTCAGGGACACACACACATGCCGCAGGAACACACACGCATGCCTCAGGAACACAAACACATGCCTCAGGAACACTCACACATGCCTCATGAACACACACACATGCCTCAGGAACACACACAATCGCCTCAGGAACACACACACACACGCCTCAGGAACACACACACATGCCTCAGGAACACACACGTGACTCAGGAACACACACACATGCCTCAGGAACACACACACATGCCTCAGGAACACACACACACATGCCTCAGGGACACACACACATGCCTCAGGAACACACGCACATGCCTCAGGAACACACACACACATGCCTCAGGAACACACATACATGCCTCAGGAATACACACACATGTCTCAGGAACACACACACACAGACGCCTCAGGAACACACACACATGCCTCAGGAACACTCACACATGCCTCAGGGACACACACACATGCCTCAGGAACACGCACACACGCCTAATGAACACGCACATGCCTCAGGAACAAGCACACAAGCCTCAGGAACACAGACACACGCCTCAGGAACATGCACATGCCTCAGGAACACGCACACATGACTCAGGAATGCAGACACACGCCTCAGGAACACACACACATGCCTCAGGAACACACACACACATGCATCAGGAAGACTCACACTTGCCTCAAGAATACATACACATGCCTCAGGAACAAAGAAATATGCCTCAGGAACACAAACACATGCCTCAGGAACACTCACACATGCCTCATGAACAGACACACATGCCTCAGGAACACTCACACATGCCTCAGGAACACACACACATGCCTCAGGAACACACACACACGCCTCAGGAACACACACACACACGCCTCAGGAACACACACACATGCCTCAGGAACACACACGTGACTCAGGAACACACACACATGCCTCAGGAACACACACACATGCCTCAGGAACACACACACACATGCCTCAGGAACACACACACATGCCTCAGGAACACACGCACATGCCTCAGGAACACACACACACATGCCTCAGGAACACACATACATGCCTCAGGAATACACACACATGTCTCAGGAACACACACACTTGCCTCAGGAACACACACACACGCCTCAGGAACACACACACATGCCTCAGTAACATGCACACACGACTCATGAACACACACACACGCCTCAGGAACACAAACACATGCCTCAGGAACACACACACATGCCTCAGGAACACCCACACATGCCTCAGGAACACACACACATGCCTCAGGAACACTCACACATGTCTCAGGAACACACACACATGCCTCAGGAACACACAAATACGCCTCAGGAACACTCACACATGCCTCAGGAACACACAAATACGCCTCAGGAACACACACACTTGCCTCAGGAACACACACACACGCCTCAGGAACACACACACATGCCTCAGTAACATGCACACACGACTCAGGAACACACACACACGCCTCAGGAACACAAACACATGCCGCAGGAACACACACACATGCCTCAGGAACACCCACACATGCCTCAGGAACACACACACATGCCTCAGGAACACTCACACATGCCTCAGGAACACACACACATGCCTCAGGAACACTCACATATGCCTCAGGAACACACACACATGCCTCATGAACACACTCGCCTGCCTCATGAACACAGAGACATGCCTCAGGAAGACACAGACATGCCTCAGGAACACACACATGCCTCAGGAACACGCACATATGCCTCAGAAACACACACACATGCCTCAGGAACACACACACGTGCCTCAGGAACACACAAATACGCCTCAGGAACACTCACACATGCCTCAGGAACACACAAATACGCCTCAGGAACACACACACATGCCTCAGGAACACACACACACATGCCTCAGGAAGACTCACACTTGCCTCAGGAATACACACACTTGCCTCAGGAACAAAGAAATATGCCTCAGGGACACACACACATGCCGCAGGAACACACACGCATGCCTCAGGAACACAAACACATGCCTCAGGAACACTCACACATGCCTCATGAACACACACACATGCCTCAGGAACACACACAATCGCCTCAGGAACACACACACACACGCCTCAGGAACACGTACACATGCCTCAGGAGCACACACATGCCTCAGGAATACACACACATGCTATGCCTCAGGAATACACACACATGCCTCACGAACACTCACACTTGCCTCAGGAACACACACATGCCTTGCGAACACACACACATGCCTCAGGAACACTCACACGTGTCTCAGGAACACACACACATGCCTCAGGAACACACAAATACGCCTCAGGAACACTCACACATGCCTCAGGAACACACAAATACGCCTCAGGAACACACACACATGCCTCAGGAACACACACACACATGCATCAGGAAGACTCACACTTGCCTCAAGAATACACACACATGCCTCAGGAACAAAGAAATATGCCTCAGGGACACACACACATGCCGCAGGAACACACACGCATGCCTCAGGAACACAAACACATGCCTCAGGAACACTCACACATGCCTCATGAACAGACACACATGCCTCAGGAACACTCACACATGCCTCAGGAACACACACACATGCCTCAGGAACACACACACACACCTCAGGAACACACACACACACGTGACTCAGGAACACACACACATGCCTCAGGAACACACACGTGACTCAGGAACACACACACATGCCTCAGGAACACACACACATGCCTCAGGAACACACACACACATGCCTCAGGAACACACACACATGCCTCAGGAACACACGCACATGCCTCAGGAACACACACACACATGCCTCAGGAACACACATACATGCTTCAGGAATACACACACATGTCTCAGGAACACACACACACAGACGCCTCAGGAACACACACACATGCCTCAGGAACACTCACACATGCCTCAGGAACACACACACATGCCTCAGGAACACGCACACACGCCTAATGAACACGCACATGCCTCAGGAACAAGCACACAAGCCTCAGGAACACAGACACACGCCTCAGGAACATGCACATGCCTCAGGAACACGCACACATGACTCAGGAATGCAGACACACGCCTCAGGAACACTCACATGCCTCAGGAACACACACACACGCTTCAGGAACACACACACATGCCTCAGGAACACACACACATGCCTTACGAACACACACACATGCCTCAGGAACACACACACATGCCTCAGGAACACACACACATGACTCAGGAACACACACACACATGCCTCAGGAACACACACACAGACGCCTCAGGAACACACACACATGCCTCAGGAACACTCACACATGCCTCAGGAACACACACACATGCCTCAGGAACACGCACACACGCCTAATGAACACGCACACATGCCTCAGGAACACAGACACACGGCTCTGGAACACACACACACGCCTCAGGAAGGCACACACATGCCTCAGGAACACACACACATGCCTCAGGAACACGCACACACGCCTAATGAACACGCACACATGCCTCAGGAACACAGACACACGGCTCTGGAACACACACACACGCCTCAGGAACACTCACACATGCCTCACGAACACTCACACCTGCCTCCGGAACACACACACATGCCTCAGGAACACACACGCAGGCCTCAGGGACACACACACATGCCTCACGAACACACACACATGCCTCAGGAACACGCACACTGCCTCAGGAACACACACACACACCTCAGGAACACACACACACGCCTCAGCGACACACACAAATGCCTCAGGAACACACACACATGCCTCAGGAACACTCACACATGCCTCAGGAACACACACACATGACTCAGAAACACACACACATGCCTCACGAACACACACACATGCCTCAGGAACACACACATACGTCTCATTAACACGTACACATGCCTCAGGAGCACACACATGCCTCAGGAATACACACACATGCCATGCCTCAGGAATACACACACATGCCTCACGAACACTCACACTTGCCTCAGGAACACACACATGCCTTACGAACACACACACATGCCTCAGGAACACTCACACGTGTCTCAGGAACACACACACATGCCTCAGGAACACACAAATACGCCTCAGGAACACTCACACATGCCTCAGGAACACACAAATACGCCTCAGGAACACACACACATGCCTCAGGAACACACACACACATGCATCAGGAAGACTCACACTTGCCTCAAGAATACACACACATGCCTCAGGAACAAAGAAATATGCCTCAGGAACACAAACACATGCCTCAGGAACACTCACACATGCCTCATGAACAGACACACATGCCTCAGGAACACTCACACATGCCTCAGGAACACACACACATGCCTCAGGAACACACACACACGCCTCAGGAACACACACACACACGTGACTCAGGAACACACACACATGCCTCAGGAACACACACGTGACTCAGGAACACACACACATGCCTCAGGATCACACACACATGCCTCAGGAACACACACACACATGCCTCAGGAACACACACACATGCCTCAGGAACACACGCACATGCCTCAGGAACACACACACACATGCCTCAGGAACACACATACATGCCTCAGGAATACACACACATGTCTCAGGAACACACACACACAGACGCCTCAGGAACACACACACATGCCTCAGGAACACTCACACATGCCTCAGGAACACACACACATGCCTCAGGAACACGCACACACGCCTAATGAACACGCACATGCCTCAGGAGCAAGCACACAAGCCTCAGGAACACAGACACACGCCTCAGGAACATGCACATGCCTCAGGAACACGCACACATGACTCAGGAATGCAGACACACGCCTCAGGAACACTCACATTCCTCAGGAACACACACACACGCTTCAGGAACACACACACATGCCTCAGGAACACACACACATGCCTTACGAACACACACACATGCCTCAGGAACACACACACATGCCTCAGGAACACACACACATGACTCAGGAACACACACACACATGCCTCAGGAACACACACACAGACGCCTCAGGAACACACACACATGCCTCAGGAACACACACACATGCCTCAGGAACACACACACATGCCTCAGGAACACGCACACACGCCTAATGAACACGCACACATGCCTCAGGAACACAGACACACGGCTCTGGAACACACACACACGCCTCAGGAAGGCACACACATGCCTCAGGAACACACACACATGCCTCAGGAACACGCACACACGCCTAATGAACACGCACACATGCCTCAGGAACACAGACACACGGCTCTGGAACACACACACACGCCTCAGGAACACTCACACATGCCTCACGAACACTCACACCTGCCTCCGGAACACACACACATGCCTCAGGAACACACACGCAGGCCTCAGGGACACACACACATGCCTCACGAACACACACACATGCCTCAGGAACACGCACACTGCCTCAGGAACACACACACACACCTCAGGAACACACACACACGCCTCAGCGACACACACAAATGCCTCAGGAACACACACACATGCCTCAGGAACACTCACACATGCCTCAGGAACACACACACGACTCAGAAACACACACACATGCCTCACGAACACACACACATGCCTCAGGAACACACACATACGTCTCATTAACACGTACACATGCCTCAGGAGCACACACATGCCTCAGGAATACACACACATGCCATGCCTCAGGAATACACACACATGCCTCACGAACACTCACACTTGCCTCAGGAACACACACATGCCTTACGAACACACACACATGCCTCAGGAACACTCACACGTGTCTCAGGAACACACACACATGCCTCAGGAACACACAAATACGCCTCAGGAACACTCACACATGCCTCAGGAACACACAAATACGCCTCAGGAACACACACACATGCCTCAGGAACACACACACACATGCATCAGGAAGACTCACACTTGCCTCAAGAATACACACACATGCCTCAGGAACAAAGAAATATGCCTCAGGAACACAAACACATGCCTCAGGAACACTCACACATGCCTCATGAACAGACACACATGCCTCAGGAACACTCACACATGCCTCAGGAACACACACACATGCCTCAGGAACACACACACACGCCTCAGGAACACACACACACACGCCTCAGGAACACACACACATGCCTCAGGAACACACACGTGACTCAGGAACACACACACATGCCTCAGGAACACACACACATGCCTCAGGAACACACACACACATGCCTCAGGAACACACACACATGCCTCAGGAACACACGCACATGCCTCAGGAACACACACACACATGCCTCAGGAACACACATACATGCCTCAGGAATACACACACATGTCTCAGGAACACACACACTTGCCTCAGGAACACACACACACGCCTCAGGAACACACACACATGCCTCAGTAACATGCACACACGACTCATGAACACACACACACGCCTCAGGAACACAAACACATGCCTCAGGAACACACACACATGCCTCAGGAACACCCACACATGCCTCAGGAACACACACACATGCCTCAGGAACACTCACACATGTCTCAGGAACACACACACATGCCTCAGGAACACACAAATACGCCTCAGGAACACTCACACATGCCTCAGGAACACACAAATACGCCTCAGGAACACACACACTTGCCTCAGGAACACACACACACGCCTCAGGAACACACACACATGCCTCAGTAACATGCACACACGACTCAGGAACACACACACACGCCTCAGGAACACAAACACAGGCCGCAGGAACACACACACATGCCTCAGGAACACCCACACATGCCTCAGGAACACACACACATGCCTCAGGAACACCCACACATGCCTCAGGAACACACACACATGCCTCAGGAACACTCACATATGCCTCAGGAACACACACACATGCCTCATGAACACACTCGCCTGCCTCATGAATACAGAGACATGCCTCAGGAAGACACAGACATGCCTCAGGAACACACACATGCCTCAGGAACACGCACATATGCCTCAGAAACACACACACATGCCTCAGGAACACACACACGTGCCTCAGGAACACACAAATACGCCTCAGGAACACTCACACATGCCTCAGGAACACACAAATACGCCTCAGGAACACACACACATGCCTCATGAACACACTCGCCTGCCTCATGAACACAGAGACATGCCTCAGGAAGACACAGACATGCCTCAGGAACACACACATGCCTCAGGAACACGCACATATGCCTCAGAAACACACACACATGCCTCAGGAACACACACACGTGCCTCAGGAACACACAAATACGCCTCAGGAACACTCACACATGCCTCAGGAACACACAAATACGCCTCAGGAATACACACACTTGCCTCAGGAACAAAGAAATATGCCTCAGGGACACACACACATGCCGCAGGAACACACACGCATGCCTCAGGAACACAAACACATGCCTCAGGAACACTCACACATGCCTCATGAACACACACACATGCCTCAGGAACACACACAATCGCCTCAGGAACACACACACACACGCCTCAGGAACACACACACATGCCTCAGGAACACCCACACATGCCTCAGGAACACACACACATGCCTCAGGAACACTCACACATGTCTCAGGAACACACACACATGCCTCAGGAACACACAAATACGCCTCAGGAACACTCACACATGCCTCAGGAACACACAAATACGCCTCAGGAACACACACACTTGCCTCAGGAACACACACACACGCCTCAGGAACACACACACATGCCTCAGTAACATGCACACACGACTCAGGAACACACACACACGCCTCAGGAACACAAACACATGCCGCAGGAACACACACACATGCCTCAGGAACACCCACACATGCCTCAGGAACACACACACATGCCTCAGGAACACCCACACATGCCTCAGGAACACACACACATGCCTCAGGAACACTCACATATGCCTCAGGAACACACACACATGCCTCATGAACACACTCGCCTGCCTCATGAACACAGAGACATGCCTCAGGAAGACACAGACATGCCTCAGGAACACACACATGCCTCAGGAACACGCACATATGCCTCAGAAACACACACACATGCCTCAGGAACACACACACGTGCCTCAGGAACACACAAATACGCCTCAGGAACACTCACACATGCCTCAGGAACACACAAATACGCCTCAGGAACACACACACATGCCTCATGAACACACTCGCCTGCCTCATGAACACAGAGACATGCCTCAGGAAGACACAGACATGCCTCAGGAACACACACATGCCTCAGGAACACGCACATATGCCTCAGAAACACACACACATGCCTCAGGAACACACACACGTGCCTCAGGAACACACAAATACGCCTCAGGAACACTCACACATGCCTCAGGAACACACAAATACGCCTCAGGAATACACACACTTGCCTCAGGAACAAAGAAATATGCCTCAGGGACACACACACATGCCGCAGGAACACACACGCATGCCTCAGGAACACAAACACATGCCTCAGGAACACTCACACATGCCTCATGAACACACACACATGCCTCAGGAACACACACAATCGCCTCAGGAACACACACACACACGCCTCAGGAACACACACACATGCCTCAGGAACACACACGTGACTCAGGAACACACACACATGCCTCAGGAACACACACACATGCCTCAGGAACACACACACACATGCCTCAGGGACACACACACATGCCTCAGGAACACACGCACATGCCTCAGGAACACACACACACATGCCTCAGGAACACACATACATGCCTCAGGAATACACACACATGTCTCAGGAACACACACACACAGACGCCTCAGGAACACACACACATGCCTCAGGAACACTCACACATGCCTCAGGGACACACACACATGCCTCAGGAACACGCACACACGCCTAATGAACACGCACATGCCTCAGGAACAAGCACACAAGCCTCAGGAACACAGACACACGCCTCAGGAACATGCACATGCCTCAGGAACACGCACACATGACTCAGGAATGCAGACACACGCCTCAGGAACACTCACATGCCTCAGGAACACACACACACGCTTCAGGAACACACACACATGCCTCAGGAACACACACACATGCCTTACGAACACACACACATGCCTCAGGAACACACACACATGCCTCAGGAACACACACACATGACTCAGGAACACACACACACATGCCTCAGGAACACACACACAGACGCCTCAGGAACACACACACATGCCTCAGGAACACTCACACATGCCTCAGGAACACACACACATGCCTCAGGAACACGCACACACGCCTAATGAACACACACACATGCCTCAGGAACACAGACACACGGCTCTGGAACACACACACACGCCTCAGGAAGGCACACACATGCCTCAGGAACACACACACATGCCTCAGGAACACGCACACACGCCTAATGAACACGCACACATGCCTCAGGAACACAGACACACGGCTCTGGAACACACACACACGCCTCAGGAACACTCACACATGCCTCACGAACACTCACACCTGCCTCCGGAACACACACACATGCCTCAGGAACACACACGCAGGCCTCAGGGACACACACACATGCCTCACGAACACACACACATGCCTCAGGAACACGCACACTGCCTCAGGAACACACACACACACCTCAGGAACACACACACGTGCCTCAGGAACACACAAATACGCCTCAGGAACACTCACACATGCCTCAGGAACACACAAATACGCCTCAGGAACACACACACATGCCTCATGAACACACTCGCCTGCCTCATGAACACAGAGACATGCCTCAGGAAGACACAGACATGCCTCAGGAACACACACATGCCTCAGGAACACGCACATATGCCTCAGAAACACACACACATGCCTCAGGAACACACACACGTGCCTCAGGAACACACAAATACGCCTCAGGAACACTCACACATGCCTCAGGAACACACAAATACGCCTCAGGAATACACACACTTGCCTCAGGAACAAAGAAATATGCCTCAGGGACACACACACATGCCGCAGGAACACACACGCATGCCTCAGGAACACAAACACATGCCTCAGGAACACTCACACATGCCTCATGAACACACACACATGCCTCAGGAACACACACAATCGCCTCAGGAACACACACACACACGCCTCAGGAACACACACACATGCCTCAGGAACACCCACACATGCCTCAGGAACACACACACATGCCTCAGGAACACTCACACATGTCTCAGGAACACACACACATGCCTCAGGAACACACAAATACGCCTCAGGAACACTCACACATGCCTCAGGAACACACAAATACGCCTCAGGAACACACACACTTGCCTCAGGAACACACACACACGCCTCAGGAACACACACACATGCCTCAGTAACATGCACACACGACTCAGGAACACACACACACGCCTCAGGAACACAAACACATGCCGCAGGAACACACACACATGCCTCAGGAACACCCACACATGCCTCAGGAACACACACACATGCCTCAGGAACACCCACACATGCCTCAGGAACACACACACATGCCTCAGGAACACTCACATATGCCTCAGGAACACACACACATGACTCATGAACACACTCGCCTGCCTCATGAACACAGAGACATGCCTCAGGAAGACACAGACATGCCTCAGGAACACACACATGCCTCAGGAACACGCACATATGCCTCAGAAACACACACACATGCCTCAGGAACACACACACGTGCCTCAGGAACACACAAATACGCCTCAGGAACACTCACACATGCCTCAGGAACACACAAATACGCCTCAGGAACACACACACATGCCTCATGAACACACTCGCCTGCCTCATGAACACAGAGACATGCCTCAGGAAGACACAGACATGCCTCAGGAACACACACATGCCTCAGGAACACGCACATATGCCTCAGAAACACACACACATGCCTCAGGAACACACACACGTGCCTCAGGAACACACAAATACGCCTCAGGAACACTCACACATGCCTCAGGAACACACAAATACGCCTCAGGAATACACACACTTGCCTCAGGAACAAAGAAATATGCCTCAGGGACACACACACATGCCGCAGGAACACACACGCATGCCTCAGGAACACAAACACATGCCTCAGGAACACTCACACATGCCTCATGAACACACACACATGCCTCAGGAACACACACAATCGCCTCAGGAACACACACACACACGCCTCAGGAACACACACACATGCCTCAGGAACACACACGTGACTCAGGAACACACACACATGCCTCAGGAACACACACACATGCCTCAGGAACACACACACACATGCCTCAGGGACACACACACATGCCTCAGGAACACACGCACATGCCTCAGGAACACACACACACATGCCTCAGGAACACACATACATGCCTCAGGAATACACACACATGTCTCAGGAACACACACACACAGACGCCTCAGGAACACACACACATGCCTCAGGAACACTCACACATGCCTCAGGGACACACACACATGCCTCAGGAACACGCACACACGCCTAATGAACACGCACATGCCTCAGGAACAAGCACACAAGCCTCAGGAACACAGACACACGCCTCAGGAACATGCACATGCCTCAGGAACACGCACACATGACTCAGGAATGCAGACACACGCCTCAGGAACACTCACATGCCTCAGGAACACACACACACGCTTCAGGAACACACACACATGCCTCAGGAACACACACACATGCCTTACGAACACACACACATGCCTCAGGAACACACACACATGCCTCAGGAACACACACACATGACTCAGGAACACACACACACATGCCTCAGGAACACACACACAGACGCCTCAGGAACACACACACATGCCTCAGGAACACTCACACATGCCTCAGGAACACACACACATGCCTCAGGAACACGCACACACGCCTAATGAACACACACACATGCCTCAGGAACACAGACACACGGCTCTGGAACACACACACACGCCTCAGGAAGGCACACACATGCCTCAGGAACACACACACATGCCTCAGGAACACGCACACACGCCTAATGAACACGCACACATGCCTCAGGAACACAGACACACGGCTCTGGAACACACACACACGCCTCAGGAACACTCACACATGCCTCACGAACACTCACACCTGCCTCCGGAACACACACACATGCCTCAGGAACACACACGCAGGCCTCAGGGACACACACACATGCCTCACGAACACACACACATGCCTCAGGAACACGCACACTGCCTCAGGAACACACACACACACCTCAGGAACACACACACACGCCTCAGCGACACACACAAATGCCTCAGGAACACACACACATGCCTCAGGAACACTCACACATGCCTCAGGAACACACACACATGACTCAGAAACACACACACATGCCTCACGAACACACACACATGCCTCAGGAACACACACATACGTCTCATTAACACGTACACATGCCTCAGGAGCACACACATGCCTCAGGAATACACACACATGCCATGCCTCAGGAATACACACACATGCCTCACGAACACTCACACTTGCCTCAGGAACACACACATGCCTTACGAACACACACACATGCCTCAGGAACACTCACACGTGTCTCAGGAACACACACACATGCCTCAGGAACACACAAATACGCCTCAGGAACACTCACACATGCCTCAGGAACACACAAATACGCCTCAGGAACACACACACATGCCTCAGGAACACACACACACATGCATCAGGAAGACTCACACTTGCCTCAAGAATACACACACATGCCTCAGGAACAAAGAAATATGCCTCAGGGACACACACACATGCCGCAGGAACACACACGCATGCCTCAGGAACACAAACACATGCCTCAGGAACACTCACACATGCCTCATGAACAGACACACATGCCTCAGGAACACTCACACATGCCTCAGGAACACACACACATGCCTCAGGAACACACACACACGCCTCAGGAACACACACACACACGCCTCAGGAACACACACACATGCCTCAGGAACACACACGTGACTCAGGAACACACACACATGCCTCAGGAACACACACACATGCCTCAGGAACACACACACACATGCCTCAGGAACACACACACATGCCTCAGGAACACACGCACATGCCTCAGGAACACACACACACATGCCTCAGGAACACACATACATGCCTCAGGAATACACACACATGTCTCAGGAACACACACACTTGCCTCAGGAACACACACACACGCCTCAGGAACACACACACATGCCTCAGTAACACGCACACACGACTCAGGAACACACACACACGCCTCAGGAACACAAACACATGCCTCAGGAACACACACACATGCCTCAGGAACACCCACACATGCCTCAGGAACACACACACATGCCTCAGGAACACTCACACATGCCTCAGGAACACACACACATGCCTCAGGAACACTCACATATGCCTCAGGAACACACACACATGCCTCAGGAACACACACGCCTGCCTCATGAACACACAGACATGCCTCAGGAACACACAGACATGCCTCAGGAATACACACATGCCTCAGGAACACGCACATATGCCTCAGGAACACACACACATGCCTCAGGAACACACACACGTGCCTCAGGAACACACAAATACGCCTCAGGAACACTCACACATGCCTCAGGAACACACAAATACGCCTCAGGAACACACACACATGCCTCAGGAACACACACACACATGCCTCAGGAAGACTCACACTTGCCTCAGGAATACACACACTTGCCTCAGGAACAACGAAATATGCCTCAGGGACACACACACATGCCGCAGGAACACACACGCATGCCTCAGGAACACAAACACATGCCTCAGGAACACTCACACATGCCTCATGAACACACACATGCCTCAGGAACACACACACACGCCTCAGGAACACACACACACACGCCTCAGGAACACACACACATGCCTCAGGAACACACACTTGACTCAGGAACACACACACATGCCTCAGGAACACACACACATGCCTCAGGAACACACACACACATGCCTCAGGAACACACACACATGCCTCAGGAACACACGCACATGCCTCAGGAACACACACATACATGCCTCAGGAATACACACACATGTCTCAGGAACACACACACTTGCCTCAGGAACACACACATACGCCTCAGGAACACACACACATGCCTCAGGAACACGCACACACGACTCAGGAACGCACACACACGCCTCAGGAACACAAACACATGCCTCAGGAACACACACACATGCCTCAGGAACACGCACACATGCCTCAGGAACACGCACACACGCCTCAGGAACACACACACATGCCTCAGGAACACACACACAAGCCTCAAAAACACACACCCGCGCCTCTGGAACACACACACGCGCCTCAGGAACACACACACATGCCTCAGGGACACGCACTCACGCCTCAGGAACACACACACACACCTCAGGAACACACACACACGTCTCACGGACACACACACACACACCTCAGGAACACACACACATGACTCAG
Source organism: Isurus oxyrinchus (assembly GCA_026770705.1). Taxonomy (NCBI): domain Eukaryota; kingdom Metazoa; phylum Chordata; class Chondrichthyes; order Lamniformes; family Lamnidae; genus Isurus; species Isurus oxyrinchus. The sequence continues at coordinate 139,428,108 of JANJGN010000010.1, forward strand.
GAACACACACACATGCCTCAGGAACACCCACACATGCCTCAGGAACACACACACATGCCTCAGGAACACTCACACATGCCTCAGGAACACACCCACATGCCTCAGGAACACTCACATATGCCTCAGGAACACACACACATGCCTCAGGAACACACACGCCTGCCTCATGAACACACAGACATGCCTCAGGAACACACAGACATGCCTCATGAACACACACATGCCTCAGGAACACGCACATATGCCTCAGGAACACACACACATGCCTCAGGAACACACACACGTGCCTCAGGAACACACACAAATGCCTCAGGAACACACACACATGCCTCAGGAACACGCACACATGCCTCAGGGACACGCACACATGCCTCAGGGACACACACACATACACCTCAGGAACACACACACACGCCTCAGGAACACACACACATGCCTCAGGAACACACACACATGCCTCAGGAACACACACACATGCCTCAGGAACACACACAAGCCTCAGGAACACTCACACACAGAGGCCTCAGGTACACACACACACGCCTCAGGAACACTCACACATGCCTCAGGAACACACACACACGCCTCAGGAACACACACATGCCTCAGGAACACGCACACACACCTCGGGAACACAGACACACGCCTCAGGATCACGCATATGCCTCAGGAACACGCACACATGCCTCAAGAACACAGACACACGCCTCAGGAACACGCACATGCCTCAGGAACACTCACACATGCCTCAGGAACACACACGCATGCCTCAGGAACACACACACATGCCTCAGGAACACACACACATGCCTCAGGAACACACACACGCCTCAGGAACACACACACAGGTGCCTCAGGAACACACACACACGCCTCAGGAACACTCACACATGCCTCAGGAACACACACATGCCTCAGGAACACGCACACACGCCTCAGGAACACTCACACATGCATCAGGAACACAGACACATGCCTCAGGGACACTCACGCACGCCTCAGGAAGGCACACACATGCCTCAGGGACACACACACATGCCTCAGGAACACACACACACATGCCTCAGGGACACTCACGCACGCCTCAGGAAGGCACATACATGCCTCAGGGACACACACACATGCCTCAGGAACACTCACAAATGTCTCAGGAACACTCACACATGACTCAGGAACACACACACATGCCTCAAGAACACACACACATGCCTCAGGAACACACACACATGCCTCAGGAACACTCACACATGCCTCAGGAACACACACACGCCTCAGGGACACACACACATGCCTCAGGAACACACGCAAGGCTCAGGAACACACACACATGCCTCAGGAACACACACACATGCCTCAGGAAGACTCACACATGCCTCAGGAACACACACACACGCCTCAGGAACACACACACACGCCTCAGGAACACAAACACATGCCTCAGGGACATGCACATGTCTCCAGGACACATGCATGTCTCCAGGACACACACACGTGTCCCATCATCCCACCTGTAGGGGGATAACACAGCTGGGAGCCTCCTCCCTCTCACATGGGGGATTAGAGAGGTGTTTAAAATAGAAAAAAATACTGGGTTAAACGTGTGATTTTATTTACAGTAAACCAAAGGTATAAGTCCATAATCTCAATAAACACAATAGATAAAGTGAGTGGACAATTTCAACACTTCCTGGGGAAGTATTCTCAGAATGTGGAACAGCCACAAGGAGTGATTGATTGTGAGTGACTTCACAATTTAGGGTCGGAAAGTACAGACTAAGAAAATTAGCTAAAGATGCAGAGAGGAGCCATTTTTTACATGAGGTGCTGGAATGCGCTACCTGAAAGGGCAGTGGAAGTAGATTCAACAGGAACTTTCAAAAGGGGAATTGGAGAAATACTTGAAAAAAGATTTACAGAGCTGAGGGGAAAGAGCAGGGATTGAGGTTAACTGGATAAATCTTTCAAAGAGCTGGCACAGGCAGAATGGAACATAGGAGCAGGAGTAGGCCATTCAGCCTTTAGACCCTGCTACGCCTTTCAATAAGATCTGGTTGTGGTCTCAACTCCACTTCCCTGTCTGCCCCCCCATAACCCTTGACTCCCTTGTCTATTAAAAATTTGTCTAACTCAGCCTTGAATAAATTTAATGACCCAGCCTCCACCGCTCTCTGGGGAAGAGAATTCCACAGACTAATGACCGTTTGAAAGAAAACATATCTCCTCATCTCCGTCTTAAAAGGGCTCTTATTCTTAAACTGTGTCCCCTGGTTCTAGTCTCCCCCAGAAGAGGAAACACCCTCCCGGTATCCACCCTATCAAATCCCCTCAGGATCTTCTATGTTTCAATAAGATCACCTCTCATTCTTCTGAACTCCAATGAGTAAAGGCCCAACCTGTCCAACCTTTCTTCATTGAATAAGCACCTCATCCCAGGAATGAATCAAGTGAACTTTCTCTGAGCTGCTTCTAAAGCAATTATATCTTTTTTTCAAATAAGGAGACCAAAGCTATACACAGTGCTCCCTATGTGGTCTCACCAAGGCCCTGTACAGCTGCAGTAAAACTTGCCTACTTTTATATTCCATTCCCGTTGCAATAAACACCAACATTCCAGTTGCCTTCCTAATCTCTTGCTGTACCTGCATACTAACATTTTGTGATTCATGTACCAGGACACCCAGATCCCTCTGTACTGTAGAGTTCTGCAATCTCTCTCCATCTAAATAATTTGCTGCTTTTCTATTCTTCCCACCAAAGTGAACAAGCTCACATTTTCCCATATTATACTCCATCTGCAAAATTGCTCTCACTTAACCTGTTTATATCCCTTTGCAGACTCTCCACCTCCTCTTGACAACTTACTTTCCTATCTATCTTGGTGTCATCGGCAAATTTAGCTACCATACATTCGCTCCCTTTATCCAAATCATTGAGGTAGATTGTAAATAGTTGAGACCCTAACACTGATCCCTATGGCACTTCATTAGTTCCAGCTTGCCAACCTGAAAAAGATTCCTTTATCCCTACTCTCTGCTTCCTGTTGGCTAACCAATCCTTCATTCATGCTAATATGTTACCCCCTACACCATCTTATCTTCTGTAGTAACTCATGATGTGGCACCTAAATGCCTTTTGGAAATCTAAGTTCACCATATCTACAAGTTCCCCTTTATCCATCTTGCTTGTTACTTCTTCAAAAAACTCTAATTAATTAATTAATTAAACATGATTTCCCTTTCACAAATCATGTTGACTCTGGTTGATCCATAATGATTTTCTAAGTATCCTGCTGTAACCTCCTTAATAATGGATTCTAGCAATTGACCTATGACAGATGTTAGGCTAACTGGCCTGTAGCTTCCTACTTTCTGTCTCCTTTCCTCCTTGAATAAAGGTGTTACATTAGCTATTTTCCAACATGCTCAGACCCTTTCAGAATCTAAGGAATTATGGAAGATTCTAACCATTGCCTCTGCTGTCTCTTCAGCCACTTATTTTAAGACCATGTGATACAGGCCATCAGGTCCTAGGGACTTGTCAGTTTTTAGGTGTAATAGTTTTCCCAGCACCTTTTCCCTAGTGATGGTGATTGTTTTCAGTTCCTCCCTCCCATTTACCTTTTGATTTTCAAGTATCTTTGGGAAATTTTCTAAGTCCTCTACTGTGAAGACAGACACAAAATACATGTTCAATGCCTCCATCGTTATTTTGTTTTCCATTATCAATTCCTCAAACTTTTTTTCTAGAGGACACTAACTAAAGCATTAGTTTTAGTTACTCTTTTCCTTTTTAGATACTTGTAGAAACTTCCTGTTTTCATATTACTATTTAACTTTTCTCTTGTACTCAACTTTCTCCCTGTTTTTTAAGTCATTCTTTGCTGGTTCTTAAAATCTGACCAATCTTCCGACCTACCATTAATCTTTGCAGATTTGTTCAGTGTTTCTTTTAATTTGATACTATCCTTTCCTTCTTTATTCAGCTATGGATGATGCTTCCTTCTCAAATAGTTTTTATTTACTGGGATACATCTTTGCTGAGAGTTAAGTATTTCCTTAAAAGTCTGCCCCCACATCTGTCTTGCTCTACCTTTTAACCTAGTTTCCCAGTTCACTTTAGCTGGCTCTGCCGACTTACACTTATAATTACCCTTATTCAGGTTTGAAACACTAGTCTTAGACCCGCACTTCCCCCCTTCAAACTGAATGTGAATTTCGATCGTGTGGTGATTGTTGTCACCTAAAGTCTCCTTTACCGTGAGGTTATTGATTAATCCTGTCTCATTGCACATTCCCAAGTCTAGAATAACTTGCTCCCTGGTTGGCTCTAGAACGTGCTGCTTTAAGAAACTCTCCTGAATTCAATCTATGAACTCATTATCCAGGCTACCTTTGCCAATCTAATTCATCTAATCTACATGTAGATTAAAGTCACCTATGATTATCACAGTACCTTTCTACATGCCCCATTTATTTCTTCCTGTATAACCTGTCCTACTGTGTAGCTACTGTTAGGGAACCAATAAACTACTCCCACAAGTGATCTTTTACTTTTCTATTTCTTATCTCTACCCACACTGATTCTACATCTTTCTCTATCAAGCTAAGGTCATCTCTCAGTGTACTAATGACATCCTTAGTTAACTCTTTCAGTGCTATGCGATTCTCTGATTATAGCATTGCAAATTTGTTTAGGAATTAAATGCAATGTACAACATTTAAAAACTTTGGCACCAATTGTATTGTATTATGGAGAACGTGAACTACAGTGAAAAATGTTCTAGGAATGGGAATTCTGTTTGAAGTGATTGTTCCGATATATCCCATTTTGCTGGGATTACGCTGCACAAAGAGGGAAGGACAGCACTGAGCTCCATCAGTCTCTGCAGATTGATCTTTTTGCAGAGGATGTTTCTCCCTATGCATCAGTAGAATATTCAACTAGTGAGGGCATCACAGCTGACTCTACCATAGCCCAGTGCCCACACTAAGCAGCAAGGGTCATGGCACAGTGATCAGGAACTGGGGCTCTGCTGATTGAAGATGTACCTTGTAAATCAGCTGGCCTATGAGACTATCTATTTATTCTTTCATGGGATGTGGGCGTCACTGACAAGGCCAGCACTTTGCCCTTGAGGCAAGTGTTTTGCCCCACCAATTCGGAGGGCACTTAAGAGTCAACCACATTGCTGTGGGTCTGGAGTCACATGTAGAACAGGTAAGGATGGCAGATTTCCTTCTCTAAAGGACATTAATGAACCAGATGGGTTTTTACAACAATCAACAATGGTTTCATGATCACCATTATTGGAACTAGCTACTTACTTATTTATTTAGAGACTCTGCCTCTTCTTCCATGTCCTGCTACCATCATCCTCAAAGTCTCATCTCGTTTCTCAAAACCGCCAATAAATCAGTTCTATTTGGAATGCAAGGCTCCAAAATAGGCAGTGCTCAAAGCACTAACCCAATAGTGGGGTGCTTGTAGGATCTGGTGGGTTGTATATGACTCCCTGCCCCAGCGACCATGGCTGTAGACTGTTACTAAGGTTAGATTTACAGTAACAATCTAAAGCCACGGTCACCGTGGAAACAGGGCTGAGCTGGGATTCCCACGGCCCAGTCACAGTCGCTGATCCCTCTCCCCTAGACTGTGATCAGGGCAGCTCACACCCCCATCTTCCACTTCCTCATCCCATTCCCTCTCAGGTGGAGGCTGTTGCAAGCAAGGCTGTCCAACCCCATACAACTGAGCAACAGTTAACAGCCAACCACATTGCTGTGGGTCTGGAGTCACATGCAGGCCAGACCAGGTAAGGACAGCAGATTTCCTTCCCTAAAGGACATTAGCGAACCAGATGGGTTTTTACGACAATCCGGTAGCTTCATGGTCACTGTCACTGAGACCAGCTTTTTATTTTTAATTCTGAGACTGGCTTAGTGGGGTTTGAACCCATATTGTGTGGTTCCAGGATTTGGGAAAACTACTCCAATATTGCTGCCACTGATTTAACATCAGGTACAGTTTCATTTACAGATTAATGTGTTCAGTGATTGAGGCCCCCAGTGGACATGAGAAGTCTAACTATCTGCTTGAGTTTCTCCCCAACTTCACCCAAACTCCCCCCCTCAACTTTCCACAACCCCCCCGCCTCAACCCCCATAGAGGGGGCTGTAAAAGGACAAGCACACATCCACAGCTGGAGTTACTAAAAGTGAGACTTTGGGTTTGAGCGCATCACCTGGATCAGGCGACACCTGGAGTCATCATGAATTCCTCAGAGGCAACCATGTCCCCGAGCCTATGATCCTCAGAACCCCAGACTGCAGACCCTGTAATCCCCGGGACCCCAGACTGCAGACCCTGTAATCCCCGGGACCCCAGACTGCAGACCCTGTAATCCCTGGGACCCCAGACTGCAGATCCTGTAATCCCCGGGACCCCAGACTGCAGACCCTGTAATCCCCGGGTCCCCAGACTGCAGACCCTGTAATCCCCGGGACCCCAGACTGCAGACCCTGTAATCCCCAGGACCCCAGACTGCAAACCCTGTAATCCCCGGGACCCCAGACTGCAGACCCTGTAATCTCCGGGACCCCAGACTGCAGACCCTGTAATCCCCGGGACCCCAGACTGCAGACCCTGTAATCCCCAAGAGCCCAGTCTGCAAACCCTGTAATCCCTAGGACCCCAGACTGCAGACCCTTACTCCCCAGTACCCAGACTGCAGACCCTGTAATCCCCAGGACCCCAGACTGCAGACCCTTACTCCCCGGTACCCAGACTGCAGACCCTTACTCCCTGGTACCCAGACTGCAGACCCTGTAATCCCCGGGACCCCAGACTGCAGACCCTGTAATCCCCAGGACCCCAGACTGCAGACCCTGTAATCCCCAAGAGCCCAGTCTGCAAACCCTGTAATCCCCAGGACCCCAGACTGCAGACCCTTACTCCCCGGTACCCAGACTGCAGACCCTGTAATCCCCAGGACCCCAGACTGCAGACCCTTACTCCCCGGTACCCAGACTGCAGACCCTTACTCCCCGGTACCCAGACTGCAGACCCTGTAATTCCCGGTACCCAGACTGCAGACCCTTACTCCCCGGTACCCAGACTGCAGACCCTTACTCCCCGGTACCCAGACTGCAGACCCTTACTCCCCGGTACCCAGACTGCAGACCCTTACTCCCCGGGACCCAGACTGCAGACCCTTACTCCCCGGGACCCAGACTGCAGACCCTTACTCCCCGGGACCCAGACTGCAGACCCTTACTCCCCGGTACCCAGACTGCAGACCCTTACTCCCCGGTAGCCAGACTGCAGACGCTTACTCCCCGGTACCCAGACTGCAGACCCTTACTCCCCGGTACCCAGACTGCAGACCCTTACTCCCCGGGACCCAGACTGCAGACCCTTACTCCCCGGTACCCAGACTGCAGACCCTTACTCCCCGGTACCCAGACTGCAGACCCTTACTCCCCGCTACCCAGACTGCAGACCCTTACTCCCCGGTACCCAGACTGCAGACCCTTACTCCCCGGTACCCAGACTGCAGACCCTTACTCCCCGGTACCCAGACTGCAGACCCTTACTCGCCGGTACCCAGAATGCAGACCCTTACTCCCCGGTACCCAGACTGCAGACCCTTACTCCCCGGTACCCAGACTGCAGACCCTTACTCCCCGGTACCCAGACTGCAGACCCTTACTCACCGGGACCCAGACTGCAGACCCTTACTCCCCGGTACCCAGACTGCAGACCCTTACTCACCGGGACCCAGACTGCAGACCCTTACTCCCCGGTACCCAGACTGCAGACCCTTACTCCCCGGGACCCAGACTGCAGACCCTGTAATCCCCGGGACCCCAGACTGCAGACCCTTACTCCCCGGGACCCAGACTGCAGACCCTTACTCCCCGGAACCCAGACTGCAGACCCTTACTCCCCGGGACCCAGACTGCAGACCCTTACTCCCCGGTACCCAGACTGCAGACCCTTACTCCCCGGGACCCAGACTGCAGACCCTTACTCCCCGGTACCCAGACTGCAGACCCTTACTCCCCGGTACCCAGACTGCAGACCCTTACTCCCCGCTACCCAGACTGCAGACCCTTACTCCCCGGTACCCAGACTGCAGACCCTTACTCCCCGGTACCCAGACTGCAGACCCTTACTCCCCGGTACCCAGACTGCAGACCCTTACTCGCCGGTACCCAGAATGCAGACCCTTACTCCCCGGTACCCAGACTGCAGACCCTTACTCCCCGGTACCCAGACTGCAGACCCTTACTCCCCGGTACCCAGACTGCAGACCCTTACTCCCCGGTACCCAGACTGCAGACCCTTACTCCCCGGTACCCAGACTGCAGACCCTTACTCCCCGGTACCCAGACTGCAGACCCTTACTCCCCGGTACCCAGACTGCAGACCCTTACTCGCCGGTACCCAGAATGCAGACCCTTACTCCCCGGTACCCAGACTGCAGACCCTTACTCCCCGGTACCCAGACTGCAGACCCTTACTCCCCGGTACCCAGACTGCAGACCCTTACTCACCGGGACCCAGACTGCAGACCCTTACTCCCCGGTACCCAGACTGCAGACCCTTACTCACCGGGACCCAGACTGCAGACCCTTACTCCCCGGTACCCAGACTGCAGACCCTTACTCCCCGGGACCCAGACTGCAGACCCTGTAATCCCCGGGACCCCAGACTGCAGACCCTTACTCCCCGGGACCCAGACTGCAGACCCTTACTCCCCGGTACCCAGACTGCAGACCCTTACTCCCCGGGACCCAGACTGCAGACCCTTACTCCCCGGTACCCAGACTGCAGACCCTTACTCCCCGGTACCCAGACTGCAGACCCTTACTCCCCGGTACCCAGACTGCAGACCCTTACTCCCCGGGACCCAGACTGCAGACCCTTACTCCCCGGGACCCAGACTGCAGACCCTTACTCCCCGGGACCCAGACTGCAGACCCTTACTCCCCGGTACCCAGACTGCAGACCCTTACTCCCCGGGACCCAGACTGCAGACCCTTACTCCCTGGTACCCAGACTGCAGACCCTTACTCCCCGGGACCCAGACTGCAGACCCTTACTCCCCGGTACCCAGACTGCAGACCCTTACTCCCCGGTACCCAGACTGCAGACCCTTACTCCCCGGGACCCAGACTGCAGACCCTTACTCCCCGGTACCCAGACTGCAGACCCTTACTCCCCGGTACCCAGACTGCAGACCCTTACTCCCCGGGACCCAGACTGCAGACCCTTACTCCCCGGGACCCAGACTGCAGACCCTTACTCCCCGGGACCCAGACTGCTTACAATTGTTACGGTCTCAGTGAATTTATTCTGGGCACTGCTCTGTGACTGAGATTGCTTAATGTGCCAAAATTGATTGGCACTAACTTTGCTCAACTGGGGCAGAATCTTTAGTGATTGTTGTATTTGCACTCCCCGATCTCTTAGTTCCTTTTCCACATCCAGATTTGCACCTTCCAAGTTAAAAGTGACCTCCCTATTCTTTCTAGCAAAATGAAGCACTTCACATTTATCTGTGTTGAAGTGTTTTTGCCAACTATTTCCCCATTCCGCAGGTTTATTCATGGCCTCCATAATTTGTTGCAATCCTCAGCATTGACAATTTCCCAATTTGGTGTCATCCACAAATTTAGAAATTACATTTTTTATTCCAAATTCCAAAGTCCAAATCATTAATGTAAATTGTGAACAGCAGTGTTCCCAGCACTGATCCTTGTGGAACTCCACTTTTCACCTTCGGCCACTCTGAATAATGACTCTTTATTCCCACTCTCTGCTTTCTGTCTGAAAGCCAGCTAGCAATCCAGTCTGCCACTTGTCCCCTGACACCACATTCTCTGACTTTGTTTGTTAATCTATTGTGGCACACCTTATCAAAGGCCTTTTGAACATCCAGATAAATTGCATCCACTGCATTATCATTGTCCACTTTCTGTTACCTCCTCAAAAATTCAGTTTGTTTGGTCGAACAAGATTTTCCCTTTTAAAATCCATGCTGGCTATTCATTATTATATTTTTTATTTCTGCAACATCACAGAATTACTGACCTATTCCCCTTACCGACAAACAGGACATTGTTAATCAACAATCATAAAGAAATTTATCAGAAGTCATTCTTATTAAAGCACAATTGACACATTAAAGACATTGCTAAATGTTCAGGTGATGGTTATATTCACAACCCTACTCTTGGGTCAGTGTGTGTGTGAGCGTGTGCGTGTGTATGTGGTGGACACACTCCGGTCAGTGTGTGTGTGTGTGTGTGTGTGTGTGTGTGTGTGTGTGTGTGTGTGTGTGTGTGTGTGTGTGTGTGTGTGTGTGTGTGTGTGTGTGTGTGTGTGTGTGTGTGTGTGTGTGTGTGTGTGTGTGTGTGTGTGTGTGTGAGACTGTGAGTGTGAGTGTGTGAGGTGTACACATTCTTGGGTCAGTGTGTGTGTGTCTGTGTGTGAGACTGTGTGTCTGTGTGTGTGTGTGAATGTGTGTGTGTGGTGTACACACTTTCGAGTCAGTGTGTGTGCATGACAGACTGTGTGTGTGTGTGTGTGTGAGAGACTGTGTGACTGTGCGTGTGTGTGTATGTGTGTGTGTGACTGTGTGTTTGTGTGAGTGTGTGTGAGGTGTACACACTCTACATCTCACACACACACTGACCTGAGAGTGCGTACACCACAAATACAGTGAAAAGACTCAGCAGGTCTGACAGCATCTGTGGAGAGAGAAGCAGAGTTAACGTTTTAAGTTCTGTCTTCCACGCTATCACAAATCTTCCTTTCTTAACCGTTTTTTTTTCTCACCATCCCCCTTTCACTTGCTTGAAACCTATTACATTTCTAACTTCTCCCAGTTCTGATGAAAGGTCACAGGCCTGAAGCGTTAACTTTGTTTTTCTCTCCACAGATGCTGTCATAACAGTTTTTTCTGTTTTTTCAGCATTTTCTGTTTTTATTTCAGGTTTCCAGCATCTGCAGTATTTTGCTTTTGGCTGACTGTCTAACTACAGAACGGAATGCATTGTTAAACCTGAGAGCACTGCAGAATCCCTATTTTATCAATTAATCTGTTGCTGATGTTAGAAGAGCAGCTGAGAGGGCTCTACACTGGAGTTCAATGTCCTGTGTCACAACAAGACCCAGCGCCCATTGAATGCCGAGCCCAATGGGAGTCAGTGCCATCGCGTTCAAAACAAGAACAAAAACTGCTCGAAAAACTCAGCAGGTCTGACAGCATCTGTGGAGAGAGAAGCAGAGTTAACGCCTCAAGTCCAGATGATCCTCTGTTTCTCTCTCCACAGATGCTCTCAAACCTGCTGAGCTTTTCCAGCAGTTTTTGTTTTTGTTTCAGATTTACAGCATCTGCAGTTTTTTGCCATTACGTTCGAAATGGGTGCATCAGATCATTGACCCCACATGTTTCCATATGTGTGCAATCTGTCTGGTGAAGTACTCAGACCAGCATCAGGCTGGCAGCACAGAGGGAATGTCACTGACAGAGTAACCCAGATTCCCCAATTAATATTCCAGGGTCATGAGTTCAAATGGCGGCTGGTGGAATTTAAATTCAATTAATTAATAATACTGCATTATATAACAAACCTACCTCAATTATGGTGACCACAACAACTATTAGATTGTTGTAAAAAACACATCTGGTTTACAAGGGACAGGCAATTGCCATCCTTAGCCTACATGAGACTCCAGACACACAGAAATGTGTGGTTGACTCTTAAGGGTCCTCTGAAAAAGCCAAACAAGCCTCTCTGTCCCAGGTCCAACAGAAAAATCAATAAAGAATAAAAATGGACAGACACCAGGCAGCAGAAACAACAAAGGCACATGCAGCCCTGTCAACCCTGGAAATCCCCCCTCACTAATATCTGGTGGCTTATGCAGAACTGAGAGAGCTGTTCCACAGACATTTTTTTTATTCATTCACAGGATGTGGGCTTCACTGGCTGGGCCCAGCATTTATTGCCCGCCCTAATTGCCCTTGAGAAGGTGGTGGTGAGCTGCCTTCTTGAACCGCTGCAGTCCATGTGGTGTAGGTACACCCACAGTGCTGTTAGGAAGGGAGTTCCAGGATTTTGACCCAGTGAAAGTGAAGGAACAGCAATATATTTCCAAGTCAGGATGGTGAGTGACTTGGAGTGGAACTTACAGGTGGTGATGTTCCCATGCGTCTGCTGCCCTTGTCCTTCTAGATGGTAGTGGTCATGGGTTTGGAAGGTGCTGTCTAAGGAGCCTTGGTGAATTCCTGCAGTGCATCTTGTAGATGGTACACACTGCTGCTACTGTGCGACATTGATGGAGGGAGTAAACGTTTGTGGATAGGGTGCCAATCAAGCGGACTCCTTTGTCCTGGATGGTGTCAAGCTTCTTGAGTGTTGTGGGAACTTCACTCACCCAGGCAAGTGGGGAGTATTCCATCACACTCCTGACTTGTGCCTTGGTGGACAGGCTTTGGGGAGTCAGGTGATGAGTTACTCACCGCAGGATTCCTAGCCTCTGACATGCTCTTGTAACCACAGTATTTATATGGCTAGTCCAGTTCAGTTTCTGGTCAATGGTAATCCCCAGGATGTTGATAATAGGGGATTCACCGATGGTAATGCCATTGAATGTCAAGGGGCAATGGTCAGATTCTCTCTTTTTGGAGATGGTCATTGTCAGTCACTTACGTGGCTTGAATGTTCCTTGCCACTTGTCAGCCCAAGCCTGGATATTGCCCAGGCCTTGCTGCATTTGGACATGGACTGCTTCATTATCTGAGGAGTCATGAATGGTGCTGATCATTGTGCAATCATCAGCAAACATCCCCACTTTGACCTTACGATGGAAAGAAGGTCATTGATGAAGCAGCTGAAGATGGTTGGGCCGAGGACACTACCCTGAGGAACTCCTGCAGTGATGTCCTGGAGCTGAGATGACTGACCTCCAACAACCACAGCCATCTTCCTCTGAGCTAAGTATGACTCCAACCTGTGGAAAGTTTCCCCCTGATTCCCATTCACTCCAGTTTTGTTAGGGTTCCTTGATGCCACACTCAGTCAAATGCTGCCTTGATGTCAAGGATAGTCACCCTCACCTCACCTCAGGATTCAGCTCTATTGTCCATGTTTGAACCAAGGCTGTAATGAGGTCAGGAGCTGACTGGCCCTGGCGGAACCCAAACTGGGTGTCAGTGAGCAGGTTATCGCTGAGCAAGTGCCACTTGATAGCACTGTTGATGACTCCTTCCATTACTTTACTGATGATGGAGAGTAGACTGATGGGGCAATAATTGGCTGGGTTGGATTTGTCCTGCTTTTTGTATACAGGACATTTCTGGGCAATTTTCCACATAGCCAGTAGATGCCAGTGTTGTAGCTGTACTGGAACAGCTTGGCTAGGGGCGCAGCAAGTTCTGAAGCACAAGTCTCCAGTACTATTGCTGGAATATTGTCAAGGCCCATGGTCATAAAACAGCCTGATATAATCATACTCATGGAACCATACAATGTCCCAGATCCCACCATCACCATCCCTGGGGCTTGTCCTATGTCTGTCCCACCAGCAGGACAGACCCACCAGAGATGGCAGCACAGTGGTTTAGAGTTGAGAGTTACCTCAACATCTATTCCAGACCCAATGAAGTCTCATTAGCATCAGGCTAAACATGGGAAAGGAAACCTCCTGCTGATTACCATGTACCACCACCACGCACCCCCCACCCTCAGCATTTCTGAATCAGAACTCCTCCAGTGCTTGGGAGAAGCACTGAGGGTGGCAAGGGCACATAATGTATTCTGGTTGGGGCTGGTACAGACACAATGGGCTCAATGGCTTCCTTCTGTGCTGTAACCGTTCTATGATTTCAATGTCCATCACTAAGAGTAGTTCGGTAGCACCACTACTGACCAAGCTGGCTGAGTCCTAAATAACATAGCTGCTAGACTGGGTCTGTGGCAGGTGGTGAGGGAACCAACAAGAGGGAAAAACATACTTGACCTCATCCTCACCAACCTGCCTGCCACAGATGCATCTGTCCATGACAGCATCAGTAGGAGTGACCACTGCACAGTGCCAGTGGAGACAAAGTCCTGCCTTCACATTGAGAATACCCTCCATTGTGTCGTGTGGCACTACCACTGTCCTAAATGGGATAGATTTTGAATAGATCTAGAAGTTCAAGACTGGGCATCCATGAGGTGTTGTGGACCATCAGCAGCAGCAGAATTGTACTCAAACACAGCCTGTAACCTCATGGCCCGGCATATCCCCCACTCTACCATTACCATCAAGCCAGGGGATCAACTGGTTCAACAAAGAGTGCAGGAGGGCATGCCAGAAGCAGCACCAGGCATACTTAAAAATGAGGTGTCAACCTGGTGAAGCTACAACACAGCACTACTTGCATGCTAAACAGCATGAGCAGCAAGTGATAGACAGAGCTAAGTGATCGCATAACCAACAGATCAGAGTAAAGCTCTGCAGTCCTGCTACATACAGTCATAAACAACTCACTGGAGGAGGAGGCTCCATAAATATCCCCATCCTCAATGATGGAGGAGACCAGCACATCAGTGCAAAAGATAAGACATTTGCAACAATCTTCAGCCAGAAGTGCCAAGTGGATGTTCCGTCTCAGCCTCCTCCTGAGGCCCCCAGCATCACAGATGCTTCAGCCAATTCGATTCACTCCATGTGATATCAAGAAACAGTTGAAGGCACAGGATACTGGAAAGGCTATGGGCCCTGACAATATTCCAGCAATAGTACTGAATACTTGTGCTCCAGAACTTGCCAAGTCCTAGCCAGGCAGTTCCAGTACAGCTACAAGGCTGGCATCTACCCAGTTGTGTGGAAAATAGCAGGTCAGAGGCTAGGAATCCTGCGACGAGAAACTCACCTCCTGACTCCCCAAATCCTGTCCACCATCTACAAGGCACAAGTCAGGAGTGTGATGGAATACTCTCCACTTGCCTGGATGAGTGCAGCTCCCACAACACTCAAGAGATTGACACTGTCCAGGACAAAGCAGCTCATTTGATTAGCGCTACATCCACAAACATTCACTCCCTCCACTACTGACGCACAGTACCAGCAGTGTGTACCATCTACAAGATACACTGTAGGAACTCACCAAGGCTCCAGAGAAAGCATCTTCAAAACCCACGACCACTTCCGTACCCCATACTCCAATGACAGTCAGTGTGTGTGGAACCCATACTCCAGTGAGAATCAGTGTGTGTGGGACCCGTACTCCGGTGAGAGTCAGTGCGTGTGGAACCAGTACCCCATTGAGAGTCAGTGTGTTTTGAACCCATACCCCTGTGAGAGTCAGTGTGTGTGGGACCCATACTCCAGTGAGATTCTGTGTATGTGGAACCTGTATCCCAGGGAGAGTCAGTGTGTGTGAACCTGTACCTTTGTGAGAGTCAGTGTGTATGGAACCCAAACCCCAGTGAGAGTCAGTGTGTGTGGGACCTGTACACCAGTGAGAGTCAGAATATGTGGAACCTGTACCCCAGTGAAAGTCAGTGTTTGTGGAACCCGCACACTGGTGAGAGTCAGTGTGTGTTGGTTCTGTACACCAGTGAGTGTCAGTGTGTGTGGAACCCATACCACAGTGAGAATCAGTGTGTGTGGGACCCGTACCCCAGTGAGAGTCAGTGTGTGTGGAACCCATACCCCTGTGAGAGTCAGTGAATGTGGGACCAGTACCCCAGTGAGAGTCAGTGTGTGTGGAACCCATACCCCTGTGAGAGTCAGTGAGTGTGGGACCAGTACCCCAGTGAGAGTCAATGAATGTGGGACCAGTACCCCAGTGAGAGTCAGTGTGTGTGGAACCTGTACCCCAGTGAAAGTCAGTGTTTGTGAAACCCACTCACCGGTGAGAGTTAGTGTGTGTGGAGCCCATACTCCAGTGAGAGTCAGTGTTTGTGGAACCCGCACACCGGTGAGAGTCAGTGTGTGTTGGTTCTGTACACCAGTGAGAGTCAGTGTGTGTGGGACCCGTACCCCAGTGAGAGTCAGTGTGTGTGAAACCCGTACCTCAGTGAGAGTCAGTGTGTGTGGAACCCGTACCCCAGTGAGAGTCAATGAATGTGGGACCAGTACCCCAGTGAGAGTCAGTGTGTGTGGAACCCGTACCCCAGTGAGAGTCAGTGTTTGTGGAACCCACTCACCGGTGAGAGTCAGTGTGTGTTGGTTCTGTACACCAGTGAGAGTCAGTGTGTTGGGACCCGTACCCCAGTGAGAGTCAGTGTGTGTGAAACCAGTACCCCAGTGAGAGTCAGTGTGTGTGAAACCCGTACCCCAGTGAGAGTCAGTGATGTGTGGAACCTGTACCCCAGTGAGAGTCAGTGTGTGTGGGACCCGTACCCCAGTGAGAGTCAGTGTGTGTGGGACCAGTACCCCAGTGAGAGTTAGTGTGTGTGAAACCCGTACCCCAGTGAGAGTCAGTGTGTGTGGGACCCGTACCCCAGTGAGAGTCAGTGTGTGTGGGACCAGTACCCCAGTGAGAGTCAGTGTGTGTGGGACCCGTACCCCAGTGAGAGTCAGTGTGTGTGGAACCCATACCCCTGTGAGAGTCAATGAATGTGGGACCAGTACCCCAGTGAGAGAGTCAGTGTGTGTGGAACCTGTACCCCAGTGAAAGTCAGTGTTTGTGGAACCCACTCACCGGTGAGAGTTAGTGTGTGTGGAGCCCATACTCCAGTGAGAGTCAGTGTTTGTGGAACCCGCACACTGGTGAGAGTCAGTGTGTGTTGGTTCTGTACACCAGTGAGTGTCAGTGTGTGTGGAACCCATACCACAGTGAGAATCAGTGTGTGTGGGACCCGTACCCCAGTGAGAGTCAGTGTGTGTGGAACCCATACCCCTGTGAGAGTCAGTGAGTGTGGGACCAGTACCCCAGTGAGAGTCAGTGTGTGTGGAACCCATACCCCTGTGAGAGTCAGTGAGTGTGGGACCAGTACCCCAGTGAGAGTCAATGAATGTGGGACCAGTACCCCAGTGAGAGTCAGTGTGTGTGGAACCTGTACCCCAGTGAAAGTCAGTGTTTGTGAAACCCACTCACCGGTGAGAGTTAGTGTGTGTGGAGCCCATACTCCAGTGAGAGTCAGTGTTTGTGGAACCCGCACACCGGTGAGAGTCAGTGTGTGTTGGTTCTGTACACCAGTGAGAGTCAGTGTGTGTGGGACCCGTACCCCAGTGAGAGTCAGTGTGTGTGAAACCCGTACCTCAGTGAGAGTCAATGAATGTGGGACCAGTACCCCAGTGAGAGTCAGTGTGTGTGGAACCTGTACCCCAGTGAGAGTCAGTGTTTGTGGAACCCACTCACCGGTGAGAGTCAGTGTGTGTTGGTTCTGTACACCAGTGAGAGTCAGTGTGTTGGGACCCGTACCCCAGTGAGAGTCAGTGTGTGTGAAACCAGTACCCCAGTGAGAGTCAGTGTGTGTGAAACCCGTACCCCAGTGAGAGTCAGTGATGTGTGGAACCTGTACCCCAGTGAGAGTCAGTGTGTGTGGGACCCGTACCCCAGTGAGAGTCAGTGTGTGTGGAACCTGTACCCCAGTGAAAGTCAGTGTTTGTGAAACCCACTCACCGGTGAGAGTTAGTGTGTGTGGAGCCCATACTCCAGTGAGAGTCAGTGTTTGTGGAACCCGCACACCGGTGAGAGTCAGTGTGTGTTGGTTCTGTACACCAGTGAGAGTCAGTGTGTGTGGGACCCGTACCCCAGTGAGAGTCAGTGTGTGTGAAACCCGTACCTCAGTGAGAGTCAGTGTGTGTGGAACCCGTACCCCAGTGAGAGTCAATGAATGTGGGACCAGTAGCCCAGTGAGAGTCAGTGTGTGTGGAACCTGTACCCCAGTGAGAGTCAGTGTTTGTGGAACCCACTCACCGGTGAGAGTCAGTGTGTGTTGGTTCTGTACACCAGTGAGAGTCAGTGTGTTGGGACCCGTACCCCAGTGAGAGTCAGTGTGTGTGAAACCAGTACCCCAGTGAGAGTCAGTGTGTGTGAAACCCGTACCCCAGTGAGAGTCAGTGATGTGTGGAACCTGTACCCCAGTGAGAGTCAGTGTGTGTGGGACCCGTACCCCAGTGAGAGTCAGTGTGTGTGGGACCAGTACCCCAGTGAGAGTTAGTGTGTGTGAAACCCGTACCCCAGTGAGAGTCAGTGTGTGTGGGACCCGTACCCCAGTGAGAGTCAGTGTGTGTGGGACCAGTACCCCAGTGAGAGTCAGTGTGTGTGGGACCCGTACCCCAGTGAGAGTCAGTGTGTGTGGAACCCATACCCCTGTGAGAGTCAATGAATGTGGGACCAGTACCCCAGTGAGAGAGTCAGTGTGTGTGGAACCTGTACCCCAGTGAAAGTCAGTGTTTGTGGAACCCACTCACCGGTGAGAGTTAGTGTGTGTGGAGCCCATACTCCAGTGAGAGTCAGTGTTTGTGGAACCCGCACACCGGTGAGAGTCAGTGTGTGTTGGTTCTGTACACCAGTGAGAGTCAGCGTATGTGGAACCCAAACCCCAAAATGTGGCGCATTGAGGGGAGTAGCTCTAAACTGCTCCCTGTCTAATATCCAATGATTGGTTTCGCCTAACTGCACAGGCGAATTTGATGAATACATCCGAGCTCAAAATCTTCACCTTCTCTGGCAGCCTTTATTGCCATCACACTTGGTCCTGCCTCTCCTGTATTAGATCATCATCTAGTGCCAGCTCACAGCCAGCCACTCATCCCCTCTCTCTGCAACTCTCCGGAACCTGACTCTAGCTGCTGATGTGCACAATTGGTGCTTGCCACCTGTTGTGGGCAGCAACTCTGAGTTTACACCCTGAAGGACAGGGTTCCAGTATCACCTGGAGCAGAGAGCCGGTACTTCAGCTCCAGGAGTGTTAAATGAGGCTGAAAGAGAATGGGATCGGACTGTGCCCTCCCGGAGCCTGGGTTGTGTGTGTGTGTGAGCGGCTGCAGATGTTGCTGCTGTGAGCAGTCTGTGTCAGCCCTCAGTAGCCATGACTGTAGACTGTTACCCAGCTCACACACAGTAATCAGTCTGAAGCCAAGGTTCCGGGGACTGACGCGCTTTGACTGTTTTACGCAGTTTCTTGACGCACTTTCACTTGGAGGCGGTTCCAATCCGGAATCAGCAGCTTGTGACGTTCAAAATTCCGCATTTACCAACTCCATCATTGCTCCCCGTCTCTCCCTCCGCGCTCTAATTTTAAATCTTTGATTAGTGATTTCTTGCCTCTGTTATTAACCCCCAATACCCCGCTGTTAACCCACTTTCTACCATTAAAAATCCCCCTCCCCAAGGGAACTTTTCTTCCATAATTGCCTCCATCGATACCTCATTTCTCCCTGATTCTGTTCTCACTCTCTCAGCAGATCCCTCCTCCTTGCTCACTCTCAGCTGAGTCGCAAAATCTTGAGTTCAAATCCCACTCCAGCTACTGGAGCACATAATCCAGTCCGACACTCGCAGTGCAGTATTGGGGCAGTGCTGCACTGTCGTAGGGTCAATACTGAGGGAGCGCTGTACTGGCGGAGGGTCACCATGGGGGAGTGCTGCCCTGTCGTAGGGTCAGTACTAAGGGAGTGCTGCACTGTCAGAGGGTCAATACTGGGGGAGTGCCTCACTGTCAGAGGGTCAGTACTGAGGGAGTGCTGCACTGTCGGATGGTCGCTACTGATGGAGTGCTGCACTGTCAGACGGTAAGTACTGAGGGAGTGCTACACTGTCGGAGGGTCAGTACTGAGAGAGTGCAGCACTGTCAGAGAGTCAGTACTGAAGGAGTGCTGCACTGTCGGAGGGTCGCTACTGATGGAGTGCTGCACTGTCGGACGGTAAGTACTGAGGGAGTGCCGCACTGTCAGAGGGTCAGTACTGAGAGAGTGCAGCACTGTCAGAGGGTCAGTACTGAGGGAGTGCTGCACTGTCGGAGGGTCAGTACTGAGAGTGCAGCACTGTCGGAGGGTCAGTACTGAGAGAGTGCAACACTGTCGGAGGGTCAGTACTGAGGGAGTGCTGCACTGTCAGAGAGTCAGTACTGAAGGAGTGTTGCACTGTCGGAGGGTCAGTACTGAGAGTGCAGCACTGTCGGAGGGTCAGTACTGAGGGTGTGCAGCACTGTCGGAGGGTCAGTACTGAGGGTGTGCAGCACTGCCGGAGGGTCAATACTGAGGGAGTGCAGCACTGTCGGAGGGTCAGTACTGAGGGAGTGCTGCACTGTCAAAAGGTCTGTACTGAGGTCACGATTCACTGTCGGAGGGTCAGTAGTGTGGGAGATCTGCAGTGTTGGATGGTCAGTATTGAGGAAATGCTGCACAGTCTGAGGGTCAGAATTAGCGATTGCTGCGCTGTCGGGGTGTTGGTAGCTCAGGGAGTGCTGCCTTGTCAGAGGGTCAGATTTAGGGATTGCTGCACTGTCAGAGCGTCAGTACTGATGGAGCACTGCACTTTTGGAGGGTCAGAACTGAGGGAATGCTGCATTGTCAAAGGGCATGTACTGAGGAACTGCTGCACTGTTGGAGGGTCAGTGTTGAGGGAGCGCTGCACTGTCCAAGGGTCAGTACTGAAGGAGTGCTGCACTGTTGGAGGATCAGTACTGAGGGAGTGCTGCACTGTCAGAGGGTCAGTACTGAGGGAGTGCTGCACTGTCAGAGGGTCAGTACTGATGGAGCACTGTACTTTTGGAGGGTCAGTACTGAGGGAGTCTGAATTGACAGAGGACCTGTTCTGAGTAAGTGCTGCTATGTCAGAGGGTAAGTACTGAGGGTGTGCTGCACAGTTGGAGGATCACTTTTGATGGAGTGCAGCACTGTCAGAGGGTCAGTATTGAAGGAGCACTGCAGTGTCAGAGGGCTAGCACTGAGTGACTGCTGCACTGACAGAGGGTCAGTACTGAGGGTACGATTCTATGTCAGAGGGTCAGTATTGAAGAAGCACTGCACTTTTGGAGGGTCAGAACTGAGGGACTGCTGCATTGTCAGAGGGCATGTACTGAGGGAGTGCTGCACTGTTGGAGGGACAGTTCTGAGGGAGTACCGCATTGTCAGGGGGTCAGTATTAGGAAATGCTGCACTGTCGGGAGGTCAGTACTGAGGGAGTGCTGCACTGTCAGAGGGTCAGTACTGAAGGTGTGCTGCACTGTCTGAGGGTCAGTACTGATGGAGTGCTGAACTGTCGGAGGGTCAGTACTGAGGGAGTGCTGCACTGTCAGAGGGTCAGTACTGATGGAGTGCTGCACTGTCGGAGGGTCAGTACTGAGAAGTATGCAGCACTGTCGGATGGTCAGTATTGATGGATCACTGCACTTTTGGAGGGTCAGTACTGAGGGAGTGCTGGATTGTCAAAGAGCCTGTATGAGGAATTGTTGCACTGCCGGAAGGTTGGTACTGAGGGAATGCTGCGCTGTCAGAGGATCAATACTGAGAGAGCGCTGCACTGTTGGAGAGTCACTGTGTGTGGGGGGTGCTGAAGGAGTGCCACACTGTGGGAGGGTCAGTACTGAGGGAGTGATGCACACTTGGAGGGTCAATTCTGAGGGTGCGCTGCGCTGTCGGAGGCTTAGTACTGAGGGAATGCTACACTGTGGGAGGGTCAATACTGAGGGAGCATTGCACTGTGGGAGAGTCGGTACTGAGGGAGTGATGCATTGTCAAAGGGTCAGTCTGAGGAGAGCCGCTATGTTGGAGGGTGAGTATTGAGGGAGTGCCGCACTGTTGGAGGGTCATGACTGAGGAAGCATTGCACTGTCAAAGGGTCAGTACAGAGGAAGTGCTGCACTGTCGGAGGGTCAGTACTGAGGGTGTGCTGCACTGTCGGAGGGTCAGTACTGAGGGTGTGCTGCACTGTCGGAGGGTCAGTACTGAGGGAGTGCAGCACTGTCGGTGGGTCAGTACTGAGGGAGTGCATCACTGTCGGAGGGTCAGTACTGAGGGTGTGCTGCACTGTCGGAGGGTCAGTACTGAGGGAGTGCATCACTGTCAGAGGCTCAGTACTGAGGGAGTGCAGCACTGTCGGAGGGTCAGTACTGAAGGTGTGCTGCACTGTCGGAGGGTCAGTACTGAGGGAGTGCTGCACTGTCGGAGGGTCAGTACTGAGGGAGTGCATCACTGTCGGAGGCTCAGTACTGAGGGAGTGCTGCGCTGTCGGAGGGTCAGTACTGAGGGAGTGCTGCACTGTTAAAAGATGTGTACTGAGGGCACGATTCACTGTCGGAGGGTCAGTAGTGTGGGAGATCTGCAGTGTTAGAGGGTCAGTACTGAGGAAATACTGCACAGTCTGAGGGTCAGAATTAGGGATTGCTGCATTGTTGGGGGGGTTGGTACTGAGGGAGTGCTGCTATGTCGGAGAGTTGGTACTGATGGAGCAATGCACTTTTGGAGGGTCAGTACTGAGGGAATGCTGGATTGTCAGAGGGCCTGTTCTGAAAGGTACTGCACTGTCAGAGGGTCAGTCCTGAGGGCGCAATTCATTGTTAGAGGGTCAGTACTGAGAGAGCACTGCACTTTTGGAGGGTCAGAACTGAGGGAGTGCTGCATTGTCAAAGGGCATGTACTGAGGAAGTGCTGCACTGTTGGAGGGTCAGTGTTGAGGGAGCGCTGCACTGTCCAAGGGTCAGTACTGAGGGAGTGCTGCACTGTCAGAGGTCAGTACTGAGGGAGTGCTGCACTGTCAGAGGGTCAGTACTGATGGAGCACTGTACTTTTGGAGGGTCAGTACTGAGGGAGTGCTGAATTGACAGAGGACCTGTTCTGAGTAAGTGCTGCTATGTCAGAGGGTAAGTACTGAGGGTGTGCTGCGCAGTTGGAGGATCACTTTTGATGGAGTGCAGCACTGTCAGAGGGTCAGTGTTGAAGGAGCGCTGCAGTGTCAGATGGCTAGCACTGAGGGATTGCTGCACTGTCAGAGGGTCAGTACTGAGGGTACGATTCTATGTCAGAGGGTCAGTATTGAAGAAGCACTGCACTTTTGGAGGGTCAGAACTGAGGGACTGCTGCATTGTCAGAGGGCATGTACTGAGGGAGTGCTGCACTGTTGGAGGGACAGTTCTGAGGGAGTACCGCATTGTCAGGGGGTCAGTATTAGGAAATGCTGCACTGTCGGGAGGTCAGTACTGAGGGAGTGCTGCACTGTCAGAGGGTCAGTACTGAAGGTGTGCTGCACTGTCTGAGGGTCAGTACTGATGGAGTGCTGAACTGTCGGAGGGTCAGTACTGAGGGAGTGCTGCACTGTCAGAGGGTCAGTACTGATGGAGTGCTGCACTGTCGGAGGGTCAGTACTGAGAAGTATGCAGCACTGTCGGATGGTCAGTATTGATGGATCACTGCACTTTTGGAGGGTCAGTACTGAGGGAGTGCTGGATTGTCAAAGAGCCTGTATGAGGAATTGTTGCACTGCCGGAAGGTTGGTACTGAGGGAATGCTGCGCTGTCAGAGGATCAATACTGAGAGAGCGCTGCACTGTTGGAGAGTCACTGTGTGTGGGGGGTGCTGAAGGAGTGCCACACTGTGGGAGGGTCAGTACTGAGGGAGTGATGCACACTTGGAGGGTCAATTCTGAGGGTGCGCTGCGCTGTCGGAGGCTTAGTACTGAGGGAATGCTACACTGTGGGAGGGTCAATACTGAGGGAGCATTGCACTGTGGGAGAGTCGGTACTGAGGGAGTGATGCATTGTCAAAGGGTCAGTCTGAGGAGAGCCGCTATGTTGGAGGGTGAGTATTGAGGGAGTGCCGCACTGTTGGAGGGTCATGACTGAGGAAGCATTGCACTGTCAAAGGGTCAGTACAGAGGAAGTGCTGCACTGTCGGAGGGTCAGTACTGAGGGTGTGCTGCACTGTCGGAGGGTCAGTACTGAGGATGTGCTGCACTGTCGGAGGGTCAGTACTGAGGGTGTGCTGCACTGTCGGAGGGTCAGTACTGAGGGAGTGCAGCACTGTCGGTGGGTCAGTACTGAGGGAGTGCATCACTGTCGGAGGGTCAGTACTGAGGGTGTGCTGCACTGTCGGAGGGTCAGTACTGAGGGAGTGCATCACTGTCAGAGGCTCAGTACTGAGGGAGTGCAGCACTGTCGGAGGGTCAGTACTGAAGGTGTGCTGCACTGTCGGAGGGTCAGTACTGAGGGAGTGCTGCGCTGTCGGAGGGTCAGTACTGAGGGAGTGCATCACTGTCGGAGGCTCAGTACTGAGGGAGTGCTGCGCTGTCGGAGGGTCAGTACTGAGGGAGTGCTGCACTGTTAAAAGATGTGTACTGAGGGCACGATTCACTGTCGGAGGGTCAGTAGTGTGGGAGATCTGCAGTGTTAGAGGGTCAGTACTGAGGAAATACTGCACAGTCTGAGGGTCAGAATTAGGGATTGCTGCATTGTTGGGGGGGTTGGTACTGAGGGAGTGCTGCTATGTCGGAGAGTTGGTACTGATGGAGCAATGCACTTTTGGAGGGTCAGTACTGAGGGAATGCTGGATTGTCAGAGGGCCTGTTCTGAAAGGTACTGCACTGTCAGAGGGTCAGTCCTGAGGGCGCAATTCATTGTTAGAGGGTCAGTACTGAGAGAGCACTGCACTTTTGGAGGGTCAGAACTGAGGGAGTGCTGCATTGTCAAAGGGCATGTACTGAGGAAGTGCTGCACTGTTGGAGGGTCAGTGTTGAGGGAGCGCTGCACTGTCCAAGGGTCAGTACTGAGGGAGTGCTGCACTGTTGGAGGATCAGTACTGAGGGAGTGCTGCACTGTCAGAGGGTCAGTACTGAGGGAGTGCTGCACTGTCAGAGGGTCAGTATTGATGGAGCACTGTACTTTTGGAGGGTCAGTACTGAGGGAGTGCTGAATTGACAGAGGACCTGTTCTGAGTAAGTGCTGCTATGTCAGAGGGTAAGTACTGAGGGTGTGCTGCGCAGTTGGAGGATCACTTTTGATGGAGTGCAGCACTGTCAGAGGGTCAGTGTTGAAGGAGCGCTGCAGTGTCAGATGGCTAGCACTGAGGGATTGCTGCACTGTCAGAGGGTCAGTACTGAGGGTACGATTCCATGTCAGAGGGTCAGTATTGAAGAAGCACTGCACTTTTGGAGGGTCAGAACTGAGGGAGTGCTGCATTGTCAGAGGGCATGTGCTGAGGGAGTGCTGCACTGTTGGAGGGACAGTTCTGAGGGAGTACCGCATTGTCAGGGGGTCAGTATTAGGAAATGCTGCACTGTTGGTAGGTCAGTACTGAGGGAGTGCTGCACTGTCTGAGGGTCAGTACTGATGGAGTGCTGCACTGTCGGAGGGTCATTACTGAGGGAGTGCTGCACTGTCAGAGGGTCAGTAGTGATGGAGTGCTGCACAGTCGGAGGGTCAGTACTGAGAAGTTGCAGCACTGTCGGATGGTCAGTATTGATGGATCACTGCACTTTTGGAGGGTCAGTACTGAGGGAGTGCTGGATTGTCAAAGAGCATGTATGAGGAATTGCTGCACTGCCGGAAGGTTGGTACTGAGGGAATGCTGCGCTGTCAGAGGATCAATACTGAGAGAGCGCTGCACTGTTGGAGAGTCACTGTGTGTGGGGGGTGCTGAAGGAGTGCCACACTGTGGGAGAGTCAGTACTGAGGGAGTGATGCACACTTGGAGGGTCAATTCTGAGGGTGCGCTGCGCTGTCGGAGGCTCAGTACTGAGGGAATGCTGCACTGTGGGAGGGTCAATACTGAGGGAGCATTGCACTGTGGGAGAGTCGGTACTGAGGGAGCGATGCATTTTCAAAAGGTCAGTCTGAGGAGAGCCGCCATCTTGGAGGGTGAGTATTGAGGGAGTGCCACACTGTTGGAGGGTCATGACTGAGGAAGCATTGCACTGTCAAAGGGTCAGTACGGAGGAAGTGCTGCACTGTCGGAGGGTCAGTACTGAGGGTGTGCTGCACTGTCGGAGGGTCAGTACTGAGAGAATGCAGCACTGTCGGTGGGTCAGTACTGAGGGAGTGCATCACTGTCGGAGGCTCAGTAGTGAGGGAGTGCAGCACTGTCGGAGAGTCAGTACTGAGGGTGTGCTGCACTGTCGGAGGGTCAGTACTGACGGAGTGCATCACTGTCGAAGGCTCAGTACTGAGGGAGTGCAGCACTGTCGGAGGGTCCGTACTGAAGGTGTGCTGCACTGTCAGAGGGTCAGTACTGAGGGAGTGCTGCGCTGTTGGAATGTCAGTACTGAGGGAGTGCTGTGCTGTCGGAGGGTCAGTACTGAGGGAGTGCATCACTGTCGGAGCCTCAGTACTGAGGGAGTGCAGCACTGTCGGAGGGTCAGTACTGAGGGAGTGCAGCACTGTCGGAGGGTCAGTACTGAGAGAGTGCAGCACTGTCGGAGGGTCAGTACTGAGGGAGAGCTGCACTGTCAAAAGATGTGTACTGAGGGCACGATTCACTGTCGGAGGGTCTGTAGTGTGGGAGATCTGCAGTGTTAGAGGGTCAGTACTGAGGAAATGCTGCACAGTCTGAGGGTCAGAATTAGGGATTGCTGCATTGTTGGGGGGGTCGGTACTGAGGGAGTGCTGCTATGTCGGAGAGTTGGTACTGATGGAGCAATGCACTTTTGGAGGGTCAGTACTGAGGGAATGCTGGATTGTCAGAGGGACTGTTCTGAGAAGGTACTGCACTGTCAGAGGGTCAGTCCTGAGGGCGCGATTCATTGTTAGAGGGTCAGTACTGAGAGAGCACTGCACTGTCGGAGGGTCAGTACTGAGAAGATGCAGCACTGGTGGAGGGTCAGTATTGACAGAGCACTGCACGTTTGGAGGGTCAGAACTGAAGGAATGCTGCATTGTCAAAGGGCATGTACTGAGGAAGTGCTGCACTGTTGGAGGGTCAGTTCTGATGGAGTGCCGCACTGTCAGGGGGTCAGTATTAGGGAGTGCTGCACTGTCAAAGGGTCAATACTGAGGGAGCGCTGCACTGTCAGAGGGTCAGAATTAGGGATTGCTGCACTGTCAGATGGTCAGTACTGATGGAGCAATGCACTTTTGGAGGGTCAGTACTGAGGGAATGCTGGATTGTCAGAGGGCCTGTTCTGAGAAGGTACTGCACTGTCAGAGGGTCAGTCCTGAGGGCGTGATTCATTGTTAGATGGTCCATACTGAGAGAGCACTGCACTGTCAGAGGGTCAGTACTGAGAGAGTGCAGCACTGTCAGAGGGTCAGTACTGAGATAGTGCAGCACTGTCAGAGGGTCAGTACTGAGAGAGTGCTGCACTGTCAGAGGGTCAGTACTGAGGGAGTGCAGCACTGTCGGAGGGTCAGTACTGAGGGAGTGCAGCACTGTCAGAGGGTCAGTACTGATGGAGTGCTGCACTGTCAGAGGGTCAGTAGTGAGAGAGCACTGCACTGTCGGAGGGTCAGTACTGAGGGAGTGCTGCACTGTCGGAGGGTCAGTACTGAGGGAGTGCAGCACTGTCGGAGGGTCAGTACTGAGGGAGTGCTGCACTGTCAGAGGGTCAGTACTGAGGGAGTGCTGCACTGTCAAAAGGTCTGTACTGAGGTCACGATTCACTGTTGGAGGGTCTGTAGTGTGGGAGATCTGCAGTGTTGGATGGTCAGTATTGAGGAAATGCTGCACAGTCTGAGGGTCAGAATTAGCGATTGCTGCGCTGTCGGGGTGTCGGTACTGAGGGAATACTGCCTTGTCAGAGGGTCAGATTTAGGGATTGCTGCACTGTCAGGGGGTCAGTACTGAGGGAGCGATGCACTGTCAGAGCGTCAGTACTGATGGAGCAATGCCCTTTTGGAGGGTCTTGTACTGAGGGAATGCTGGATTGTCAGAGGGCCTGTTCTCAGAAGGTACTGCATTGTCAGAGGGTCAGTCCTGAGGGCGTGATTCATTGTTAGATGGTCCGTACTGAGAGAGCACTGCACTGTCAGAGGGTCAGTACTGAGAGAGTGCAGCACTGTCAGAGGGTCAGTACTGAGAGAGTGCAGCACTGTCGGAGTGTCAGTACTGAGGGAGTGCTGCACTGTCGGAGGGTCAGTACTGAGGGAGTGCTGCACTATCGGGAGGCCAGTACGGAGAAGTTGCAGCACTGGTGGAGGGTCAGTATTGATGGAGCACTGCACATTTGGAGCGTCAGAACTGTGGGAGTGCTGCATTGTCAAAGACCATGTACTGAGGAAGTGCTGCACTGTCAGAGGCTCAGTACTGGGGCAGTGCTGCACTGTTGGAGGGTCAGTACTGAGGGAGTGCTGCGCTGTCGGAGGGTCAGTAGTGAGGGAGTGCTGCGCTGTCGGAGGGTCAATACTGAGGGAGTGCTGCACTGTCGGAGGGTCAATACTGAGGGAGTGCTGCACTGTCAAAGGATCAGTACTCATGGAGCACTGCACTTTCGGAGGGTCAGTACTGAGGGAGTGCTGAATTGACAGAGGGCCTGTTCTGAGTAAGTGCTCCACTATCAGAGGTTAAGTACTGAGGGAGTGCTGCAGTGTCAGAGGGTGAGTACTGAGGGAGTGCTGCACTGTCGGAGTGTCAGTACTGAGGGAGTGCTGCGCTGTCGGAGGGTCAGTACTGAGGGAGTGCTGCACTGTCGGAGGGTCAATACTGAGGGAGTGCTGCACTGTCAAAGGATCAGTACTCATGGAGCACTGCACTTTTGGAGGGTCAGTACTGAGGGAGTGCTGAATTGACAGAGGGCCTGTTCTGAGTAAGTGCTGCACTGTCAGAGGTTAATTACTGAGGGAGTGCTGCAGTGTCAGAGGGTGAGTACTGAGGGAGTGCTGCACTGTGGGAGGGTCAGTACTGAGGGAGTGCTGCAGTGTCAGAGGGTGAGTACTGAGGGAGTGCTGCACTGTCGGAGTGTCAGTACTGAGGGAGCGCTGCAGTGTCAGAGAGCCAGCACTGAGAGAGTGCTGCACTGTCAGAGGGTCAGTACTGAGGCTGCGATTCCACGTCAGAGGGTCAGTATTGAAGAAGCACTGCACTTTTGGAGTGTCTGAACTGAGGGAGCGCTGCACTGTCTGAAGGTCAGTACTGATGGAGTGCTGCACTGTCGGAGGGACAGTACTGAGAAGGTGCAGCACTGGCGGATGGTCAGTATTGATGGAGCACTGCACTTTTGGAGGGTCAGTACTGAGGGAGTGCTGGATTGTCAAAGAGCATGTACTGAGGAATTGCTACACTGTCGGAAGGTTGGTACTGATGGAATGCTGCATAGTCGGAGGGTCAGTACTGACAGAGCTGCACTTTTGGAGAGTCAATACTGAGGGAGCGCCGCACTGTCGGTGGGTGGAGTGCTGAAGGAGTGCCACACTGTGGGAGGGTCAGAACTGAGGGAGTGATGCACTCTTACAGGGTCAATTCTGAGGGAGTGCTGCACTGTCGGAGGCTCAGTACTGAGGGAATGCCGCACTGTGGGAGGTTCAGTATTGAGGGAGCATTGCACTGTGGGAGAGTCGGTACTGTGGGAGTGATGCATTGTCAAAGGGTCAGTCTGAGGAGAGCAGCTATGTTGGAGGGTGAGTATTGAGGGAGTGCCACACTGTTGGAGGGTCATGACTGAGGGAGCATTGCACTGTCAAAGGATCAGTACGGAGGGAGTGCCTCACTATCGGAGGGTCAGTACTGAGGGAGTGCATCACTGTCAGAGGGTCAGTACTGATGGAGTGCTGCACTGTCAGAGGGTCAGTACTGAGGGAGTGCTGCACTGTCGGAGGTTCAGTACTGAGAGAGTGCAGCACTGTCGGAGGATCAGTACTGAGGGAGTGCTGCACTGTCGGGGGGCCAGTACTGAGAGGGCAGCACTGTCGGTGGGTCAGTACTGAGGGAGTGCTGCACTGTCAAAAGTCTGTACTGAGGGCACGATTCACTGTTGGAGGGTCTGTAGTGTGGGAGATCTGCAGTGTTGGATGGTCAGTATTGAGGAAATGCTGCACAGTCTGAGGGTCAGAATTAGCGATTGCTGCGCTGTCGGGGTGTCGGTAGCTCAGGGAGTGCTGCAATGTCGGAGGGTCAGTACTGATGGAGCAATGCACTTTTGGAGGGTCAGTAATGAGGGAATGCTGGATTGTCAGAGGGCCTGTTCTGAGAAGGTACTGCACTGTCAGAGGGTCAGTCCTGAGGGCGTGATTCATTGTTAGAGGGTCAGTACTGAGAGAGCACTGCACTGTCAGAGGGTCAGTAGTGAGATAGTGCAGCACTGTCAGAGGGTCAGTACTGAGGGAGTGCGGCACTGTCAGAGGGTCAGTACTGAGAAGGTGCAGCACTGGTGAAGGGTCAGTATTGGGGGAGCGCTGCGGTGTCAGAAGGTCAGCACTGAGAGAGTGCTGCACTGGTGGAGGGTCAGTACTGAGGATGCGATTCAGTGTCAGAGGGTCAGTATTGAAGAAGCACTGCACTTTTGGATGGTCAGAACTGAGGGAGTGCTGCATTGTTGGAGGGTCAGGTCTGAGGGAATGCCGCACTGTCAGGGGGTCAGTATTAAGGATTGCTGCACTGTCGACAGGTCAGGACTGAGGGAGTGCTGCACTGTCTGAAGGTCAGCACTGATGGAGTACTGCACTGTTGGAGGGTCAGTACTGAGGTCAGCACTGGCGGATGGTCAGTATTGATGGAGCACTGCACTTTTGGAGGGTCAGTACTGAGGGAGTGCTGCATTGTCAAAGAGCATGTACTGAGGAAGTGCTGCACTATCAGAAGGTTGGTACTGAGGGAATGCTGCACTGTTGGAGGGTCAGTACTGAGGGAGCGCTGCAGTGTCAGAGGATTAGTAATGAGGGAGTGCTGTGCTGTCGGAGGATCAGTACTGAGAGAGCTCTGCACTGTTGGAGTGTCAATACTGAGGGAGCACCTCACTGTTGGTGGATGGAGTGCTGAAGGAGTGCCACACTGTGGGAGGGTCAGTAATGAGGGATCATTGCACTGTTGGAGAGTCGGTACTGAGGGAGCGATGCATTGTCAAAGGGTCAATCTGAGGAGAGCTGCTATGTTGGAGGGTGAGTTTTGAGGGAGTTACGCACTGTTGGAGGGTCATAACTGAGGGAGCATTGCACCGTCAGAGGGTCAGTACTGAGGGAGTGCTGCACTGTCAGAGAGTCAGTACTGAGGGAGTGCTGCACTGTCGGAGGGTCAGTCCTGAGAGAGTGCAGCACTGTCGGAGGATCAGTACTGAGGGAGTGCTGCACTGTCGGGGGGCCAGTACTGAGAGTGCAGCACTGTCGGTGGGTCAGTACTGAGGGAGTGCTGCACTGTCAAAAGTCTGTACTGAGGGCACGATTCACTGTCGGAGGGTCTGTAGTGTGGGAGATCTGCAGTGTTGGATGGTCAGTACTGAGGAAATGCTGCACAGTCTGAGGGTCAGAATTAGCGATTGCTGCGCTGTCGGGGTGTCGGTACTGAGGGAGTACTGCAATGTCGGAGGGTCAGTACTGATGGAGCAATGCACTTTTGGAGGGTCAGTACTGAGGGAATGCTGGATTGTCAGAGGGCCTATTCTGAGAAGGTACTGCACTGTCAGAGGGTCAGTCCTGAGGGCGTGATTCATTGTTAGAGGGTCAGTACTGAGAGAGCACTGCACTGTCAGAGGGTCAGTACTGAGAGAGTGCAGCACTGTCAGAGGGTCAGTACTGAGGGAATGCTGCACTGTCAGAGGGTCAGTACTGAGAGAGTGCAGCACTGTCGGAGGATCAGTACTGAGGGAGTGCTGCACTGTCGGGGGGCCAGTACTGAGAGTGCAGCACTGTCGGTGGGTCAGTACTGAGGGAGTGCTGCACTGTCAAAAGTCTGTACTGAGGGCACGATTCACTGTCG
This sequence comes from Isurus oxyrinchus, assembly GCA_026770705.1. Classification (NCBI taxonomy): domain Eukaryota; kingdom Metazoa; phylum Chordata; class Chondrichthyes; order Lamniformes; family Lamnidae; genus Isurus; species Isurus oxyrinchus. The sequence goes on from JANJGN010000010.1 coordinate 139,459,896, forward strand.
GAGGGTCTGTAGTGTGGGAGATCTGCAGTGTTGGATGGTCAGTACTGAGGAAATGCTGCACAGTCTGAGGGTCAGAATTAGCGATTGCTGCGCTGTCGAGGTGTCGGTACTGAGGGAGTACTGCAATGTCGGAGGGTCAGTACTGATGGAACAATGCGCTTTTGGAGGGTCAGTACTGAGGGAATGCTGGATTGTCAGATGGCCTATTCTGAGAAGGTACTGCACTGTCAGAGGGTCAGTCCTGAGGGCGTGATTCATTGTTAGAGGGTCAGTACTGAGAGAGCACTGCACTGTCAGAGGGTCAGTACTGAGAGAGTGCAGCACTGTCAGAGGGTCAGTACTGAGGGAATGCTGCACTGTCAGAGGGTCAGTACTGAGAGAGTGCAGCACTGGTGAAGGGTCAGTATTGGGGGAGCGCTGCAGTGTCAGAAGGTCAGCACTGAGAGAGTGCTGCACTGTCAGAGGGTCAGTACTGAGGATGCGATTCAGTGTCAGAGGGTCAGTATTGAAGAAGCACTGCACTTTTGGAGGGTCAGTACTGAGGGAGTGCTGCATTGTCAAAGAGCATGTACTGAGGAAGTGCTGCCCTATCGGAAGGTTGGTACTGATGGAATGCTGCACTGTTGGAGGGTCAGTACTGAGGGAGCGCTGCAGTGTCAGAGGATCAGTAATGAGGGAGTGCTGTGCTGTCAGAGGATCAGTACTGAGAGAGCTCTGCATTGTTGGAGTGTCAATACTGAGGGAGAACCTCACTGTTGGTGGATGGAGTGCTGAAGGAGTGCCACACTGTGGGAGGGTCAGTAATGAGGGATCATTGCACTGTTGGAGAGTTGGTACTGAGGGAGTGATGCATTGTCAAAGGGTCAATCTGAGGAGAGCTGCTATGTTGGAGGGTGAGTATTGAGGGAGTGACGTACTGTTGGAGGGTCATGACTGAGGGAGCATTGCACCGTCAGAGGGTCAGTACTGAGGCTGTGCTGCACTGTTGGAGGGTCAGTATTGATGGAGTGCTGCACCGTCAGAGGGTCAGTACTGAGACAGCGCTGCACTGTCAGGGGTCAGTTCTGAGGGACATTAGTAAGGAGAGCTGCAATGCTGGAGGCTGAGTATTGAGGCAGTGCTACACTGTTGGAAGGTCATGACTGAGGGAGCACTGAACTGTCGGAGATTCAGTACTGAGGGAGCCTTGCACTGTTGGAGGATTAGTACTGAGGGAGCGCTGCACTGTCGGAGAGTCAGGACTGAGCGAGCGCAGCACTGTTGGAGGGTCAGTGCTGTCAGAGTGCAGCACTGTTGGAGGGTCAGTGCTGTCGGAGCGCTGCACTGTTGGAGAGTCAGTGCTGCGGTAGTGGTGCACTGTCAGAGGCTCAGTACTGAGGTAGTGGCACACTATCAAAGGGTCAGTACTGAGGAGAGCCGCAATGCTGGAGGGTGAGTATTGAGGGAGTACTGCACTGTCAGAGGGACAGTACTGAGGGAGTGCTGAACTGTCGGAGGGTCAGTACTGAGGGAGCACTGCACTATCAGAGGGTCAGTACTGAGGGAGTTCCACACTGTCGACGAGTCAGTACTGAGTTAGCACTACACTGTCGGAGGGTCCTACTGAGGGTGCGCTGCACTGTCAGAGGCTCAGTACTGAGAGAGCAGTGCACTGTCAAAGAAGAGAGCCGCAATGTCGGAGGGTGAGTATTGAGGGAGTGCTGCACTGCCGGAGGGTCATAACTGAGGGCACACGGCACTGTCAAAGGGTCAGTACTGAGGGAGTGCTGCACTGTTGTAGGGCCAGTACTGAGGGAGGGCTGCACTGTCGGAGGGTCAGATCTGTGGGATAGTACTGAGGAGAGCTGCAATGCTGGAGGCTGAGCATTGAGGCAGTGCTGCACTGTTGGAGGGTCAGTACTGAGGGAGCACTGAACTGTCGGAGATTCAGTGCTGAGGGAGCACTGCACTGTTGGAGGGTTAGTACTGAGGGAGTGCTGCACTGTCGGAGGCTCAGTACTGAGGTAGCGGTGCTCTGTCAAAGGGTGAGTACTGAGGAGAGCTGCAATGCTGGAGGGTGAGTATTGAGGGAGTACTGCACTGTCGGAGGTACAGTACTGAGGGAATGCTGAACTGTTGGAGGGACAGTACTGAGGGAGCACTGCACTGTCAGAGGGTCAGGACTGAGGGAATGCTGAACTGTCAGAGAGTCAGTACTGAGGGAGGACAGCACTGTCAGAGGGTTAGTACTGAGGTAGCAGTGCACTGTCGGAGAGTCAGTACTGACGGCGTGCCACACTGTTGACGAGTCAGTACTGAGTTAGCACTACACTGTCAGAGGGTCCTACTGAGGGTGCGCTGCACTGTCAGAGGCTCGAGGAGCGGTGCACTGTCAAAGAAGAGAGCTGCAATGTTGGAGGGTGAGTATTGAGGGAGTGCTGCACTGTCGGAGGGTCATGACTGAGGGCGCACGGCACTGTCAAAGCGTCAGTACTGAGGGAGTGCTGCTCTGTTGGAGGTTCAGTACTGAGGGAGTGCTGCACTGTTGGAGGGTCATGACTGAGGGCGCACGGCACTGTCAAAGCATCAGTACTGAGGGAGTGCTGCACTGTTGGAGGGCCAGTACTGAGGGAGTGCTGCACTGTCAGAGGGTCAGTACTGAGGGAGTGCTACACTGTCAGAGGGTCATGACTGAAGGCGCACGGCACTGTCAAAGCGTCAGTACTGAGGGAGTGCTGTACTGTCGGAGGGTGAGTACTGAGGGAGTACTGCACTGTCAGAGGGTCAGTACTGAGGGAGTGCTACACTGTCAGAGGGTCATGACTGAGGGCGCACGGCACTGTCAAAGCGTCAGTACTGAGGGAGTGCTGCACTGTCAGAGGGTCAGTACTGAGGGAGTACTGCACTGTCAGAGGGTCAGTACTGAGGGAGTACTGCACTGTCAGAGGGTCAGTACTGAGGGAGTGCTGCACTGTAAAAGGGTCAGTACTGAGGAGAGCCGCAATTCTGGAAGGAGAGTATTGAGGGAGCGCTGCACTGTCAGAGGGTCAGTACTGAGGGAGTCATGCACTGTCGGAGGGTCAGTACTGAGGGAGTGCTGCACTGTCGGAGAGTCAGTACTGCGGGAGATCTGCCTTGTCGGAGAGTCAGTACTGAGGTAGCATTACACTGTCAGAGTCAGCACTGAGGGTGCGCTGCACCGTCAGAGGCTCAGTACTGAAGGAGCGGTGCACTGTTAAAGAAGAGACCCGCAATGTTGGAGGGTGAGTATTGAGGGAGTGCTGCACTGTCGGAGGGTCAGTATTGACGGAGTGCTGCACTGTTAGAGAGTCAGTACTGAGGGAGCGCCGCACTGTCAGAGGGTCAGTACTGAGGGAGTGCTGCACTGTCGGAGGGTCAGTACTGAGGGAGTGCTGCACTGTCGGAGGGTCAGTATTGAGGGAGCGCAGCACTGTCGGAGGGTCAGTATTGAGGGAGCGCAGCACTGTCGGAGGGTCAGTATTGCTGAACGCCGCACTGTTAGATGGTCAGTGCTGAGGGAGCGACGCACTATCGGAGTTTCTTTTTTTTAGTTGAGATGTTAAACTGAAAGCTCCTCAGTAACATGTCAAAAAGCACAATGCAGCATTGGGATGAAGAGCAGGAGATTTTCGAAATCGTTCCCAATGTTTATTCCTGATCCAATATCAGAAACAATTTGATGGTGTTGGCTAAAGTGCAATCCCGCCATTGTCTATCTAATCACAGTGAAGCTCAGGATTTCATTGGCTGTAAAAGCTGCTGGAGCACAGATAATCTGAGAGATTTCAGCCTGATCCGCTCTCGCTCGGTTTTACCAGGCGATGCCGAATTGTTCCGAATCAGGGTCTCTCCCTCCGGGCCCAACACCCAGACTGTGTGCCGGCAGGAGTAGCTGTGGTCAGCCGGACTGAGAGACTGCTCCAACCAGCACCAGATCCCGGACCCTGACTCCAGCAGCTCTCTACAATCCCATTGGGTGAATGCCTCACTCCCACATCCCGAAGTGAGACCGAGTCCGGGAGCTGAGCGGAATCCGTTTGAAATCCGCATAGAATCCAGGGCAGAATTGCGAAAAGCAACAGCGTTGATTGACCCCAAACCATCAAACTTTGAGCACAAGAAACCTCCCCACCCCCACACTCCCTCCAAACCACCCCCCACCCCCACACTCCCCCCAAACCATCCCCCCACCCCCACACTCCCCCCAAACCAACCCCCCACCCCCACACTCCCCCCAAACCATCCCCCTACCCCCACAATCCCCCCAAACCACCCCCACCCCTACATTCCCCCCAAACCACCCCCACCCCCACACTCCCTCCAAACCACCCCCCACCGCCACATTCCCCCCAAACCATCACCCCACCCCCACAATCCCCCCAAACCACCCCCACCCCCACTCTCCCCCCAAACCACCCCCCGCCCCTACATTCCCCACAAACCACCCCCACCCCCACTCTCCCCCCAAACCACCCCCCACCCCTACATTCCCCACAAACCACCCCCACCCCCACACTCCCTCCAAACCACCCCCCACCGCCACATTCCCCCCAAACCATCACCCCACCCCCACAATCCCCCCAAGCCACCCCCCACCGCCACATTCCCCCCAAACCACCCCCACCCCCACACTCCCCCCAAACCACCCCTCACCTCCACTCTCCCCCAAACCATCACCCCACCCCCACACTCCCCCCAAACCACCCCCCACCCCTACATTCCCCCCAAACCACCCCTCACCCCCACTCTCTCCCCAAACCACCCCCCACCCCCACACTCCCCCAAACCACACCCCACCCCCACACTCCCCTCAAACCACCTCCCACCCCCACACTACCCCCAAACCACTCCACCCCCACATTCCCCCAACCCCCCAACCCCCACAGTCCCCCAAACCACCCCCACCCCCACACTCCCCCAAACCACCCCCCACCCCCACACTCCCCCAAACCACTTCCCACCCCCACACTCCCACCAAACCACCCCCCCACCTGCACACTCCCCCCAAACCCCCCCACCCCCACACTCCCCCCAACCACCCCCACCCCCACACTCCCACCAAACCACCCCCACACTCCCCCCAAACCACCCCCCACCTGCACACTCCCCTCAAGCCACCCCCTCACGCTCCCCCCAAACCACCCCCACCCCCACACTCCCACCAAACCACCCCCCACCTGCACACTTCCCTCAAGCCACCCCCCACACTTCCCCCAAACCACACCCCACCCCCACACTCCCCCCAAACCACCCCCCATCTCCACACTCCCCAGGCCATCACCACCCCCCACCACCATACTCCCCAGACCATCACCCCCACACTCCCCAAACCATCACCCCCACCCCCCCCACCCCCAGCTCAACCCCCACACTCCCCCCAAACCCCCCCACCCCCACACTCCCCCCAAACCACCCCCACCCCCACACTCCCCCCAAACCACCCCCACACTCCCCCCAAACCACCCCCCACCTGCACACTCCCCTCAAGCCAACCCCCCACACTCCCCCCAAACCACACCCCACCCCCACACTCCCCCCAAACCACCCCCACCCCCACACCAAACCACCCCCCCACCTGCACACTCCCCTCAAGCCACCCCCCACACTTCCCCCAAACCACACCCCACCCCCACACTCCCCCCAAACCACCCCCCATCTCCACACTCCCCAGGCCATCACCACCCCCCACCACCATACTCCCCAGACCATCACCCCCACACTCCCCAAACCATCACCCCCCACCCCCAGCTCAACCCCCACACTCACCCCTGACCCCCCATCCCTCATTTACAGCAGCAATATCCGGGCCGGATTCTTATTCACAAAAACATTAATTGGGAATCTGCAGGAATCCGGGAGCCGGACTGGGACAGTCCAGTGCAGCCAGTGAAGAGATATTCAATGAGGTGCTGACAGTGGCCAGTCCCGTTCGGTGAGGCTTCAGGGCAACATGAACCCGAACTGAGAGTCACATCCGGACTGTGCCTAACTGGGAGAGATCCCAGTCTCTAATGTGGATCTCTCTGCATCTGGATCAATCAACTCTACATTGGCAACTAATACCTGTCATCACCGCATCCCAACTCATCCCAAGTCAACCCCATCCAAGCTCCAAATCCCTCCTTCTTCACCATCTCTATCTCTAATCCCAATGCTCCCTGTCTGTCTGGCCGTCCCGACTCCGGATCAATTTGTTTCACTCTCACTCGAGCCCGAAGCAAAACACTGGGAGTCCCGATCCTTCTCCCGGATCCCTGCTCCTAGATCATGCTCCCGGATCCCTGCTCCCGGATCCCTGCTCCCGGATCACGCTCCCGAATCCCTGCTCCTGGATCCCTGCTCCCGGATCCCTGCTCCTGGATCCCTGCTCCTGGATCCCTGCTCCCGGATCACGTTCCCGGATCCCTGCTCCCGGATCACGTTCCCGGATCCCTGCTCCCGGATCACGCTCCAGGATCCCTGCTACTGGATCCCTGCTCCCGGATCCCTGCTCCCAGATCACGCTCCAGGATCCATGCTACTGGATCCCTGCTCCCGGACGCCTGCTCCTGGATCCCTGGTCCCGGATCCCTGCTTCCAGATCACGCTCCCGGATCCCTGCTCCTGGATCCCTGCTCCCGGATCCCTGCTTCCAGATCCCGGCTCCTGGACTCCTCCTCACGGATCCCTCCCGATCCCTGCTCCCGGATCATTGCTCCTGGATCCCTCCCGCATCCCTGCTTCCGGATCCCTCCAGGATCTTGCTCCGGGTCCGGGTGCCCACCCCCGGTGCCCACCCCCGGTGCCCACGTGTTGCCGCCGCTCTGACCGCCCTGCCAGCGGCGGGAGGCGGAGGAGCCGCCGCAATCTTACCGTAATGTCCCGAGCAGTAACTCCCCTCACATCCGAATGAAGCACAGGAAGGAGAGAGCCAGAGCGGGATAGGTGTAGCCGGGTCCCCGGCACTGCCAGCCTCACCCTGCGGCCTGGCAGCAGCAGAAGGCGAAGAGCTGCTTCTCGGGGCCGCTTTTATACAGAGAGGCAGCCTGAACTCCCCGGAGTCTCATTGATGGAGCGGCGAATCCTCATCACCGACACACTGCGCATTGCTCTCTACGTCAGGACTGAAAATCCTCGGAACTGCAAATGGTTCTAAATATAAACCAGAGAGAGAGAGCCGGACTCTTACCCCCAAAAGGGGCAAAACAGCCGGGGGCAAGGAGCCAGCTCACTGACAGAGGCACCAACACCTAGAGTACCAGTTACATCAACCCCTGGAGTAAGACTGACATTAATACTCAGTGTGGGACTAACATCAGAAACAGGAGCACCATTACACCATTCGGCCCGTCCTGCCTGCTTGACCATTCAATACCATCATGGCTGACCTTGGGCTTCAACTCCACTTTGTTGCCCATGTCCCTTGATTCCCTGAGAGACTAAAAATGTCTCAATCTCAGTCCTGAATGTATCCAACTGATGGAGCATCCACAGCCCTCTGGGGTGGAGAATTCCAAAGATTCACAACCCTCCGAGTGAAGAATTTCTCCTCATCTCAGTCCTAAATGATCTGCCTCTTATCCTGAAATTGACGCTCCCCCTTTTCCTAGCTAGGGGGATATAGTCTCTCAGCATCCATTCTATCGAGCCCCTTCAGAATCTTGTATGTTTTAATGCAATCACCTCTCATTCTTCTAAACTGTAGAGAATATAATCCCAATTTACTCAGCCTCTCATTGTAGGACAACCCCCTCATTCTATGGACCAATCTTGTGACCCTTCACAGCAATGTCTCCGAGGAAGTATGTCGTTCTTTAGATACACTGTACAAAATACCTCAAGGAAAAGAAAATATTGCAGATGCTGGAAATCTGAAATAAACACAGAAAATGCTGGAAATACTCAGCAGGTCTAGCAGCATCTGTAGAGAGAGAAACAAGATTAATGTTTCAAGCTGATGACCTTTCATCAGAACAGTATTCCAGATGCGGTCTCACCAAAACCATGTCCAACTGTAGCAAGATTTCTTTATTCTTGTGCTCCAGTCCCCTTTCAATAAAGGCCAATGTGCCATTTGCCTTTTGAATGGCTTGCTGCACCTGCATGCTAACTTTCTGTGTTCCTTGTATGAGCACACCCAAGTGTCTTTGAACATCAACACCTGCAAGTTTCTCATCTTTTAACAATTATTCTGCTCTTTTAATCTTGCGACAAAAGTGAATAACTTCACACTTCACCATGTTGTTCTCCATCTGCCATCTTGTTACCCACTCATTTCACCTGTCCATATCTCTTTGCAGCCTCTTTGTGTCCTCCTCACAGCTTACCTTCCCACCCAGCTTTGTATTATCAGCAAACTTAGATATATTACTCTCTGTGTCTTTGTCTAAGTCATCAATATAGTTTGTAAATAGCTGAGGTCTCAGCACTGATCCTTGCAACATTCTATTAGTCACAGTCCGTCAACTTAAAATGTGCCATTTATCCCTACTCTCTGCTTCCTGTCTGTTAACCAATCTCTTTCCATGCTAATATATCACCCCAACTCCATTAGCCCTTAACTTGTGTATTAACCTTTTGTATGTCACCGTATGGAATGTCTTTTGGAAAGCCAGATATACTACATATGCCCTACTGTTACATTCTCAAAAACTCTAATACATTTATCAACCACATTAATACCCAGCATGAGACAGGCATTAATAGGCAGTTTAAGCACAGCATTCTTACTAATAATTCTTAGAGCTGGTTTGTTTGCATTGGTATAAAGTAGGTTGAGGAGCAGTGTCTATGTTCTATGTCGATCGGTTGTCTCAATGTTATAACCAGACCATATAATCGTTTCAACCCATGTGAGTATACTGCCAGTAGGTAACCTTGAGCCCATTGTGTCTATGTCCACAGTTGCCACAGCAATTTAAATCTAGTCCCACTGGCCCACTCTTTCCCCACACTCTGTTTCAAACACTTGTCCATTTTAAGGAAGGCTAAATGTTTTCTAAAGGCTTTCTTCACTTTGTGCATTTGGAACTTAGCTGAGGAAAAGGTTTCTTTTCATTTTAATGCTTCCCTTTCATCCCACAGATACTCACTGCCTCAGATCACCACTAATAATTGTCCTTTCAGTGGGCATTCCTATCCAGGAAAGCTGGAGCCAACAAAGAAAGAGGTGAAAAGCCTCCTTCAGCAAAAACTCCCAAACCCATGACCTCTACCACCTAGAGGGAGCAGCAGACACATGGGAACACCACCACCTGGAATTTCCCCTCCAAACCACTCACCATCCTGACTTGGAAATATATCACCGTTCCTTCACTGTCACTGGGTCAAAATCCTGGTAATTAGGAAAGCTAATAGAATATTATTGTTTATTGCCAGGGGAATTGAATATAAAAGTAGGGAGATTATGCTTCAGTTGTACATGGCACTGGGGAGACCACATCTGGAGTATTGTGTACAGTATTGGTCTCCTTATTTAAGGAAGGATGTAAATGCGTTGGAAGCAGTTCAGAGAAGGTTTACCAGACTAATGCTTGGAATGGGCAGGGCTGTCTTATGAGGAGAGATTGGACACATTATACCCTGTATCTGCTGGAGTTTAGAAGAGAAAGAGGTGATTTGATTGAAACATATAAGATCCTGAGGGGTCTTGACAGGATGGATGTGGACAGGATGTTTCCTCTTGTGGGGGAATCTAGAACTAGGGGTCACTGTTTAATAATAAGGGGTCAGCCATTTAAAACAGAGATGAGGAGAAATTTTTTCTCTCAGAGGGTCGTGAGCCTTTGGAACTCTCTTCCTTAAAAGGCGGTGGAAGCAGAGTCTTTGAGCTAGATAGATTCTTGATTAATAAGGGGGTGAAAGATTATTGGGGTAGGCAGGAGGTTATAATCAGATCAGCCATGATCTTATTGAATGGCGGAGCTGGCTCAAAGGGTCTGGGTATCCTACTCCTGCTCCTAGCTTGTATTTTCATATGAATGAAACTCTTTCCCTAAAAGCGCCGTGGGTGTTCCTACACCACATGATCTGCAGCGGTTACATAGAATTGCATAGAACTCACAGAAAGATGCCATTTTGACCGACCAGTCCATGCTGGCGTTAACGCTCCACTTGAGCCTCCTCATATCATTGTTCACCTAAATCTATCTGCAGTTCCCTCTATTCCCTTCTCCCTCTTGTGCATCTCTAGCCTCCCCTTAAATTCACCTATATTTATCACCGCAAATTGTAAATTGTGTAACCACAAGTTAGTTGGCAGTTAACAGTGAGGTCATTGGCCATGTCACTTAGCTGTGGGGTAGTGACAGTTGAAACTGTTGTGTGAATTTGCTGAAAGGCATACACTGGGAGATCATTGGGAGAGTTTCAGCTTCAGTGAAAGCATTTTACAGAATAAGCTGGTGATGGAGTGATGGGAGTGAGAGTAAACAATGTGTTAGTGGGAATCTGGGGAGATTGAGAATCAGATATGGAGAGGGGGAGGTGGTGAAAATAATGAATTTTATTCATAAATTACATAAACTCTAATATCACATAATATAGGTAAAATAAACTTTAACATTGAGCAGACTGACTAAACATAAATACAGCAGAATGGGAGGAGGCACAACATCTCTGTCATGTGAAGTATCAAGCGCCAGATGTTGCCTTAGGAAAATACACCTGTAGGAACTCAGAGTGGGGGTTCAGAATCTGAAGAGATAGAGATAATGTAACCAAGTCAGGAGGGAGAGGGGTTTTGCAGGGACAGTGAGATTGCAGTCGCACAAGTGAGCAAAAGGAATGGGCAGGTTGAGGAGCAAAGATCAGCGTCTGTTTGAGGGACAGAGAAAGGCAGGGAGGAAAGATTAGAACAGGAATGGCCCAATTTAAAATTTGAGCTTCCTGTGAAGAAAGTTAGGGCTCTGAGTAAGGCTTTGAAATAAGTATCAATGGTCCCAACATGGAGCCTAAACAACAAAAGAGCTACAGCAATCAAGAAGGATTTCAATTGTTACTGGGGTGACACCATTTTGAGCAGCTCAGACAAATGGTCCCAGAGACTTCACTGCCTCCCAGGTGCTGAGGAAAGGACACATTGAATAGGTGGGAAATATTGTTAAATGGCAGGGAAATCGACCAGTGACTGTGGACCATGTGGTAGTCTTGGGGTGGTTAACAAAGTGACTGGTGTTGTACAATAATTGAGAAGTTTAAGGAACCAGTTTAGGTTGTCTTAGGTGGGAATCTCAGGATTAATTCCCCAGCCATGGGCTAAGCAGAAAGGAAAATTAAACAAGTAAATGCCTGGCCAAAGGAATATTGTCAGGAAGAAGGATTTACAGTTTGGGTGCTGATAGTTGTTTTGAAATAGATTGAACTTATTCTACAAAATCCCTCTTTAGCTGCCTCCAGTTTTCAAAAGAATTAATTATAGCCTCCTATTTAATCATCATCTCCAAATTTCAACGCTCTTCCCTCGAGAACTGCATCAAAATCATTGCTATCCACAGTGAACAGAAGTGGGTTCAACACAGAACCTTGAGTGACACCATGACACATCATCGATTCACTCTGGGAAACTGTCATTTCTCATTCTTTGTTTCCTCCCTTCAAAACATTTTTAAATTCAAGTTACTATCCTCCTTAAAATTCCATGCATTTTAAACTGCTCTCACTGAACTTCCATGTGCTACCTTGTCATATAGTCCATGTATTCTACATCCACTGCATTTCTCCCATTACCATATTTGTTACCTCTTCAGGGAATTATGAGTTTTATAAAGAACTATTGGACTTTTAGTCACTGCCATAGTATAGGAAATGCAGTAAACAATTTGATTGCAGCAAGCTGTCACAAAAGCAATGTGATAATGACCAGATAATTTATTTTTTGCTGATATTGATTGAGAGATAAATATTGGACAGGACTCTGGGGAGAACTTTCCTAGTCTTCTTCAAATCAGTGCCATAGGATCTTTTACATCCACCTAAGCTGGCAGATTTCTAGCCTCAGTTTAACATCTCATCCAGAGGATGGCAGATCTGACAGTGCGGCACTCCCTCAGTATGGCACAGTAGTGTCAGATATTGATTTTTGTGCTCAAGTCCTGGAGTGGGACTTGAACCCAAAACCCTATGACTCAGAAATGAGAGTGCTCCCAACTGAGCCACAAGAGATAGAGGCAAGGCTACAAGTAAATTACAGAAAGATGTAAGAACTACAGAGTAGTGATACTAAGGAACTTAAGTTAAACTAATGTAGACTGGGTTAGTAACAACATAAAGGAAGGAGATTGGGAGGAATTCCTGAAATTGCATAAGAGAACTTCCTTGATTAGAATGTTTCCAGCTCATTGAGGAAGGAAGCAGATTATAAAAACAGAAAATGCTAGAAATACTCAGCAGGTCTGGCAGCCTCTGTGGAGACAGAAACAGAGTTAATGTTCCAAGTCAAATATGACTCTCCTTTGAAGAAGAGATGCTGCCAGACTTGCTGTGTATTTCCAGCATGTTCTGATTTGATTTCAGATTCCCAGCTTGTACAGTATTTTAGGGGAAGGAAGCAGGACTGGTCCTAGTTCTGGGAATGAAGTCAGGCAAGTGAAGTGTGTTTTAATGGATGATGATAATATCATCAGGTTTAGGATAGCGATGGAAAATGACAAGGTACAATCAAACTTAAAAATACTTAACTGGAGGAGGACTCACTTCCAGTAATTGAATAGCAAATTGGTCCAGATGGATTGGTAAACAGAATTTGAAAAATGGGGAACCTTCAAAGAGGAGATGATTCAGGTAAAGTAGACACATTACATAAGGGGGAAAGAAAGGATATCCAAAGCTAGAGCTCCCTGGATGTCTAACGATGTAGAGGTTAATTAAGACAATTGAAAGGTTCATAATTCAGTTGAGAAACAAGCTAAATGTAGAAAGTACAGAGGAGATATAAAAAGGGGAGCAAGAGGGACAAAAGAGAGTATGAGAATAGATTAGCAACTAACATAAGAGGGATCTTTAAGGTCTTCTGTAAACACATCAATAGTAAAAGGGTAATCAAAGAAAGGGTGGGGTCAAATAAGAACCAAGTATCTGAAGGTGGCAGAACAAGATGAAAAAGCTGTTAAAAAAAATCTTAGGGGATCATTGACTTTAGAAAGAGGGGCTGAGGAGATTTACTAGATTGGTACCAGGGAGACACTTCAGATATGTAGAGAGACTGGAGAAGCTAAGGTAAAGACAGAAACTGATGATCTTTTATCATCAACCTGAAACGTTAACTCTGTTTCTCTCTCCACAGACACTGTCAGACCTGCAGAGCTTTTCCAGCATTTTCTGTTTTTATTTCAGATTTCTAGCATCTGCAGTATTTTGCTTTTGTTCCAGAGAAGCTGTTTTTTTTCCTTCATCCTTTCATGGGATGTGGGTGTAACTGGTAAGACTGGTGTTTGTTGCCCATCCCTAATTGCCCTAGACTTGAGTGTCATGTGAGGCCATTTCAGAGGGCAGTTAAGAGTCAACCACATTGCTGTGGGTCTGGAATCACATGTAGGCCAGACCAGGATGGGTAGGTAAGGAGGGCAGATTTCTTTCCCTAAAGGACATTAGTGAAGCAGATGGGTTTTTACAACAATCAACAATGATTTCATGGTCACCATTACTGAGCCTAGCTTTCAATTCCAGATTTATGATTTTTAGCCCATAGACTTCACCACAACACCATCCTCTCCCCAGAGGCAGCATGAGGAGTCATTATTTACACAGTGAGCTGTTGTGATCTGGAATGCGCTACCTGAAAGGGCAGGGGAAGCAGATTCAATAATAACTTTCAAAAGAGAAATGAATAAACACAGAGAGGGAAAGGTTTGTAAGGCTGTGGGCAAGGAGCAGAGGAATGGGATTAATTGGATAGCTCTTCCAAAGAGCCAGGACAGGCACAATGGGATGAATGGCCTCCTTATGTGCTAATTCATTCCTAGATTATATGATAATTACATTGCTCTTTGTGGGATCTTGCTGTGTGTAAATTGACTGCTCTATTTCCTTCAATGGTCGCCACCATCGTTGGCTGTAACTCAGTTTGAGGATGATGCCTACTCAGGTTGATGAGTTTCTGTCACGAGTCTTCATGTGACTGAACAGGACGATTCTTGACCTTCAGACCCTTGGACACATGGGGCAGGATGGCCCACCAGGTAGTTGGATTCAGAGTGCAGGATTTTCTTCCCTTCCTGTCCATCTCTGCCACCGCCCTGCCTCATCATTAAAGCTTTGTGACTCAGTGTGATGCAGATCGATGGACGGCTTGTTACCATTTTCTATGATTGGTAACGAACTTCTCCCAGTCATTAATGTCAACGCTGCCACTCTTCGGAGAGAGGCTCAGAGTGTTTGGCAGCTTAACCCTTCCAAAATGCTGACCACATGTTAAAAGTAGTTCACTGGCTGTAAAGCATTTTGGGACATCCTGAGGCTGTGAAAGGTGCTATAGAAATGGAAGTCCTTACTTTCCTTCTCCTAGTTGACCAAACAGATCTGATCTTGTTTTGTTGGCCACACCCATGAACTTGATAAGCTTTCTTTCAAACACTTTCAGTAAATCAACAGAACCAATATTGATAATTGTGGCAATGGACATTGACTCTGCCTGACATCTGACTCAGTTTTCATGCTTATGTTACATTTACTCATGCACCCCAGTTCTATCTAACTAACCTAACGTGAATAGACTGTGTGATCTGAGTCTATTTTTCATTACATTCAAGACTTCATCAAATCAGTGCATGAGGTATTTTACATCCAACCGAGAAGTCATCAGAAAGACAGTGTCATTGACAGTGCAGCACTCCCTCTGACAGTGCGGCTCTCCCTCTGTCAGTGCCACATTCGCTCAGCACTGACACTCCGACAGTGCAGTGCTCCCTAAGTACTGACCCTCTGACAGTGCAGCGCTCTCTCAGTATTAAATCTCCAACAGTGCAGCGCTCTGACAGTACTGACCCTCTGACATTGCAGCATTCCGTCAGTACTGATCCTCCGACAGCGCAGCACTCCCTCAGTATCGAATGTCCAACGGTGCAGCACTGTCTCAGTATTGACCCTCCAACAGTGCGGTGCTCCCTTAGTACTAACCCTCTGACAGTGCAGCACACCCTCAGTACTGACCCTCCAATAGTGCAGTATTCCCTCAGTATTGAATGTCCAACAGTGCAGCACTTCCTCAGCACTGACCATCTGACAGTACAGTACTATCTAATTACTGACCCCCTGACAGTGCAGCGCTCCTTCAATACTGAGCTTCCAAGAGTGCAGCACTACCTCAGCACTGACCCTCTGACAGTGCAGTAATCCCTGAGTACTGAATGTCCAACAGTGCAGCACTCTCTCAGCTCTGACCCTTCTACAGTACAGCAGTCTCTAATGACTGACTCACTGACTATGCAGCACTCCCTCAGTACTGACATCTCCGAAAGTGCGGTACTTCCTCAGTACTGATCCTCCGACTGTTAGGCACTCACTCGGTACTGACCCTCCGACAGTACAGCACTCCTTCAGTACTGACCCTCCTACAGTACAGCACTCTCTAATGACTGACCCCTGACAGTGCAGCACTCCCTCAGTACTGACATCCCCAAAAGCACAGTACTTCCACAGTACTGACCCTCCGACTGTTAGGCACTCACTGAGTACTGATCCTCTGACAGTGCAGCACTCCCTCAGTACTGACCCTCCAACAGAACGGCATCCATTCAATACTGACCCTCCGACAGTGCAATGCTCCCTCAGTATTGACCCTCCAACAGTGCAGCGCTCCCTCAGCACTGACCCTCCGAGAGTGCAGCACTCCCTCAGTACTCACCCTCTGACAATGCAGCACTCCCTCAGCACTGATACTTCAACAGTGTGGCACTCCCTCAGTACTGACCCTCCGACAGTGCAGCACTCCCTCAGTGCTGACTCTCCGACGGTGCAGCACTCCCTCAGCACTGAACCTCCGACAGTGCAGTGCTCCCTCAGTACTGACCCCTGACAGTGCAGCACTCCCTCAGTACTGACATCCCCGAAAGCGCAGTACTTCCACAGTACTGACCCTCCTACTGTTAGGCACTCACTGAGTACTGATCCTCTGACAGTGCAGCACTCCCTCAGTACAGACCCTCCAACAGTACGGCGTCCACTCAGTACTGACCCTCTGACAGTGCAGCTCTCCCTCAGTATTGACCCTCCGACAGAGCAGCACTCCCTCAGCACTGACCCTTAAACAGTGCAGCACTCCCTCAGCACTGACCCTCTGACAGTGCAGCACTCCCTCAGTACTCACCCTCCAACAATGTGCAGCACTCCCTCAGTACTGACCCTTCAACAGTGCGGCACTCCCTCAGTACTGACCCTCCGACAGTGCAGCACTTCCTCAGTGCTGACTCTCCAACAGTGCAGCAATCCCTCAGTACTGACCCTCTGACAGTGCAGCATTCCCTCAGTACTCACCCTCCAACAGTGCAGCACTCCCTCACTACTCAGCCTCCGACAATGCGGCACTCCCTCAGTACTGACCCTTCAACAGTGCAGCACTCCCACAGTGCTGACCCTCCGACAGTGCGGCACTCCCTCAGTACTGACCCTCCGACAGTGCAGCACTCCTGCAGTGCTGACCCTCCGACAGTGCAGCACTCCCTCAGTACTGATTCTCCGACAGTGCAGCACTCCCTCAGTACTCACCCTCCAACAGTGCAGCACTCCCTCAGTACCAACCCTCCGACAGAGCAGCACTCCCTCAGTACTGACTCTCTGAAAGTGCAGCACTCCCTCAGTACTTACCCTCCGACAGTGCAGCACTCCCTCAGTACTGACCCTCTGACTGTGCAGCACTCCCTCAGTACTGACCCTCCGACAGTGCAGCACTCCCTCAGTACTGACCCTCCGACAGTGTGGCACTCCCTCAGTACTGACCCTCCGACAGTGCAGCATTCCCTCAGTACTGATCCTCTGACAGTGCAGCACTCCCTCAGTACTGACCCTCCAACAGTACGGCGTCCACTCAATACTGACCCTCTGACAGTCCAGCTCTCCCTCAGTATTGACCCTCCGACAGAGCAGCACTCCCTCAGCACTGACCCTTAAACAGTGCAGCACTCCCTCAGCACTGACCCTCTGACAGTGCAGCACTCCCTCAGTACTCACCCTCCAACAATGTGGCACTCCCTCAGTACTGACCCTTCAAAAGTGCAGCACTCCCTCAGTACTGACCCTCCGACAGTGCAGCACTCCCTCAGTACTGACTCTCCAACAGTGCAGCAATCCCTCAGTACTGACCCTCTGACAGTGCAGCATTCCCTCAGTACTCACCCTCCAACAGTGCAGCACTCCCTCACTATTCAGCCTCCGACAATGCAGCACTCCCTCAGTACTGATCCTCCGACAGAGCAGCACTCCCTCAGTACTGACTCTCTGACAGTGCAGCACTCCCTCAGTACTGACCCTCCGACAGTGCAGCACTCCCTCAGTACTGACCCTCTGACTGTGCAGCACTCCCTCAGTACTGACCCTCCGACAGTGCAGCACTCCCTCAGTACTGACCCTCCGACAGTGTGGCACTCCCTCAGTACTGACCCTCCGACAGTGCAGCATTCCCTCAGTACTGATCCTCTGACAGTGCAGCACTCCCTCAGTACTGACCCTCCAACAGTACGGCGTCCACTCAGTACTGACCCTCTGACAGTCCAGCTCTCCCTCAGTATTGACCCTCCGACAGAGCAGCACTCCCTCAGCACTGACCCTTAAACAGTGCAGCACTCCCTCAGTACTCACCTTCTAACAATGTGGCATTCCCTCAGTGCTGACTCTCCAACAGTGCAGCAATCCCTCAGTACTGACCCTCTGACAGTGCAGCATTCCCTCAGTACTCACCCTCCAACAGTGCAGCACTCCCTCACTACTCAGCCTCCGACAATGCGGCACTCCCTCAGTACTGACCCTTCAACAGTGCAGCACTCCCACAGTGCTGACCCTCCGACAGTGCGGCACTCGCTCAGTACTGACCCTCCGACAGTGCGGCACTCGCTCAGTACTGACCCTCCGACAGTGCAGCACTCCCTCAGTACTGACCCTCCGACAGTGCAGCACTCCCTCAGTACTGACCCTCTGACTGTGCAGCAGTCCCTCAGTACTGACCCTCCGACAGTGCAGCACTCCCTCAGTACTGACCCTCTGACAGTGCAGCACACCCTCAGTACTGACCCTCCGACAGTGTGGCACTCCCTCAGTACTGATCCTCTGACTGTGCAGCACTCCCTCAGTACTGACCCTCTGACAGTGCAGTACTCCCTCAGTCCTGTCTCTCTGACTGTGTGCTATTCTCTCAGGGCTGCATTGGAAGTAACCGGGATAAGTTGCTCAAGTCTCTGGAATGGAATGAAAGCCACAAGCTGCTGATTCAGTGGAGAGAACGCTACCGACTGATACATAACTGACACCTCCCTTTGTAACTCACAGCATCTGCTGGGATGAAGGCTGATAAAGGAGACATTTAAAACCTTTATCATTAGATTGGAGTTCCTTGAATTTAGCCTCAAGAATCTTTCAACACACTCTTCCTACTGCCCTTGAACTCGACAAGTTCTAGCCATCCATCAGTTTTGCTGTGTCAGCTGTTCAGCTCTGTCTTGCCGTAGGAACTGATTCTCATCACACAGAGACCAGTGATAAATGATGGGCTGCCCTGAGTGTTATCATTAACTCCAGGTAAACCCAGACGTTACTACACAACAAAAACAAAGATGCCTGGAAAAGCTCAGCAGCATCTGACATCATCTGTGGAGAGAAGGACAGAGTTAACGTTTCGAGTCCGTAAGACTCTTCTTCCGAGGTTAGTTTGGGTAATGCTGCTGGTTCCACCATGATAACCAATCTAATCAGCACCAACTCAGCCACCAGGATAAACTGTCCATTGGCATCTTAGTAATCACACACAAAAATGTGAACATCGAAATCACCCGGCTGCACATTAGCCAAGAGTGTCCAGGCTGTACAGCCCCTTCCTGACAGGTGATCAGCCCTTCTGGTCCTGTAAATAGAGTCAGCATTGGACTGCACAAGCCTCCAGAGTTCATTAAAGTTTACAATCTAAATGAAAGTAGTAAATGGGGCAGCAAGCATTGAACTTGCTGATTGTGGGGTTAATGTTCCTAGCTTCAGGAGAAGCCAACCTGCTTTATCCCAAAACAGAGATAAACCAGACTGACACAGGGCTGCTCCACAGAACCTTGGAAATGAACCAGGTGTAATCTTCTAACACTGCCTGAGATTCTATTATAACAATATTGGCCTTTCACACATCCTGCTCTGGAGTCACAGAGAAAGCAGATCTACCAGAGAGTGAGAGATAAGGGGATAAGGTAGGGGAGTGGGACTAGGTGGAATACTCTTTCAGAGAGCCAGTACAGACTTGATGGGCCAAATGGCCTCCTTCTGCACTGTAAAGATTTTGTGAGAGATAGAAACAGAGGGACGGAGAGAGTCAGAGAAAAGACCTGGAGAGAAGAGGGGGACAGAGGCAAAGATAAAAACAGACAGACAGACAGAGACAGAGAGAGACACAGTGACAGAGGGACCGCTTGACACAGGGGGAGAACCAGGTCGAGATCTATCTAATCTGTCTGTGCCTCTCTACTCTGTGTGCCGACTCGTGTCTGTAGAAACAGTTCTCCCTCTTTACTCTGTGTCTAATCTGTGACCTGAGGGGAGGCACTATCATGAAAACAGTACAATTTTAAAGGGAGTGCAGGCACAGGGAGACCTGAGGTTTTGTGTTGATAATTCTTGGAAGGATGGCGGGAGATGTTGTGAAAGATGTTATGAAGGTATGAGAGATCCATTAATTTATTAATGAGGATTAGAGTACAAAAGTGAAGAGGTTAAGCTGTATTTGACACTGGTTAGGCCCAGCTGGACTGTTGTGTTCAATTCTGGGCACACTTTCAAAAAAATGTCAAGGTTTCAAAAAGGATGCAGAGGTGATTCACTAAAATGATAACAGAGTGAGCGGCTTCAATGTTGTGGACAGAGTGGAGAAGCTGGGATTGTTCTCCTTCGAGCAGAGAACATTAAGAGGAGAGTTAATGGTTAGAAATTATAAATGGATCTGGTAAAGCTCCCTCTACACTGCCCCCATCAAACACTCCCAGGACAGGTACAGCACGGGGTTAGATACAGAGTAAAGCTCCTTCTACACTGTCCCCATCAAACACTCCCAGGACAGGTACAGCACAGGGTTAGATACAGAGTAAAGCTCACTCTACACTGTCCCCATCAAACACTCCCAGGACAGGTGCAACACAGCGTTAGTTACAGAATAAAGCTCCCTCTACACTGTCCCATCAAACACTCCCAGGACAGGTACAGCACGGGGTTAGATACAGAGTATAGCTCCCTCTACACTGTCCCATCAAACACTGCCAGGGCAGGTACAGCACGGGGTTAGATACAGAGTAAAGCTCCCTCTACTCTGTCCCATCAAACTCTCCCAGGACAGGTACAGCATGGGGTTAGATACAGAGTAAAGCTCCCTCTATACTGTCCCCATCAAACACTTCCAAGACAGGTGCAACACAGCGTTAGTTACAGAGTAAAGCTCCCTCTACACTGTCGCATCAAACACTCCCAGGACAGGTAGAGCACATGGTTAAATACAGAGTAAAGCTCCCTCTAAACTGTCCCCATCAAACACTCCCAGGACAGGTAGAGCACATGGTTAAATACAGAGTAAAGCTTCCTCTACACTGTCCCCATCAAACACTCCCAGGACAGGTACAGCACGGGGTTAGTTACAGAGTAAAGCTCCCTCTACACTGTCCCCATCAAACACTCCCAGGACAGGTACAGCACCGGGTTAGATACAGAGTAAAGCTCCCTCTACACTGTCCCCATCAAACACTCCCAGGACAGGTAGAGCACATGGTTAAATACAGAGTAAAGCTTCCTCTACACTGTCCCCATCAAACACTCCCAGGACAGGTACAGCACGGGGTTAGTTACAGAGTAAAGCTCCCTCTACACTGTCCCCATCAAACACTCCCAGGACAGGTACAGCACGGGGTTAGTTACACACTGATACAAAGCGTTGTGAGACTTCATCTTATTTGAAGAAAACCTTCAGCTGAAAAATATTTATCCTCTCATGGTGGAAGGTCAGGTGTTTTCAAGATGCCTCCTGTCTGTTTGTCCAAGTTTGAAAGGCAAGTCAGTCAGTAAGGCAAATTACTGCAGATGCTGGAAATCTGAAACAAGAACAAAAAGTGCTGGAAAATCTCTGCAGGCCTGATAGCATCTGTGGAGAGAAAGACAGAGTTAACGTGTTGAGTCTGTATGATTCTTCTTCAGAACTAAAGAGAGGTAAAAATGGTGAAATATATATTGTTTAAGGGGGTTGGGATAGGTGAAGCTGGATAGAAAACTTGTTCTCACACTTGAACAATTTCTCCTTAAACTCATCTCACTTCCTCCAAATAAAAGGTGTGGCTATGGGTACCCTCATGGGCCCCATCTATGCCTGTCTCTTTATGGGATATGTGGAACATTCCTTGTTGCAGTCCTACTCCGGCCCCCTTCCACAACTCTTTCTCCGGTACATCGATGATTACTTCGGTGCTGCTTCATGCTCTCGTCTGGACTTGGGAAAAATTTATTAACTTTGCTTCCAATCTCCACCCCTCCATCATTTTCACATGGTCCATCTCTGACACTTCCCTTCCCTTCCTTGACCTCTCTGTCTCAATTTCTGGTGATAGACTGTCCACCAATACCCATTACAAGCCAATCGACTCCCACAGCTACCTCAACTACAGCTCCTCACACCCCGCTTCCTGTAAGGACTCTATCCCATTCTCTCAGTTCCTTCGCCTCTGTCGCATCTGTTCCGATGATGCTACCTTCAAAAACAGTTCCTCTGACATGTCTTCCTTCTTCCTTAACCAAGGTTTTCCACCCACAGTGGTTGACAGGCCCCTCAACCGTGTCCAGCCCATCTCCCATGCCTCTGCCCCCAACATCTTCCTCTCCCTCCCAGAACCATGATAGGGTCCCCCTTGCCCTCGCTTTTCACCCCGTCAGCCTCCACATTCAAAGGATCATCCTCCGCCATTTCCACCAACTCCAGCATGATGCCACCACCAAACACATCTTGCCCCCCCCTCCATTGGCATTCCATTGGGACCGTTCCCTCCAGGACACCCTGGTCCACTCCTCTATCATCCCCAACACCTCAACCCCCTCCCACAGCACCTTCCCATGCAAGGAGAGAGGGTACAACACCTGCCCCTTCACTTCCCCTCTCTTCACCGTCCAAGGGCCCAAACACTCCTTTCAAGTGAAGCAGCATTTCACTTGCACTTCCCTCAATTTAGTCCACTGCATTCGCTGCTTCCAATGTGGTCTCCTCTATATTGGAGAGACCAAACGCAGACTGGGTGACCGCTTTGCGGAACACCTTCGGTCTGTCCGCAAGCATGACCCAGACCTCCCTGTCGCTTGCCATTTCAACACTCCACTCTGCTCTCATGCCCACATGTCCATTCTTGGCCTGCTGCATTGTTCCAGTGAAGCTCAACGCAAACTGGAGGAACAACACCTCATCTTCCGACTAGGCACCTTACAGCCTTCCGGTCTGAATATTGAGTTCAACAACTTCAGATCATGAACTCTCTCCTCCATCCTCACCCCCTTTTTTCAAATCTTTATTTTTTAATTTTTATATATATATATTTTTCTCACCTATTTTTATTATTATTATTTTTAAAATTTATTTCCATTTTTATTAATTGTTTTATCCCCACCTTTTAGCCTATTTCGATCTTACTAGGGCCACGTGTCACTTGCTCATTCTGCTTTCTATTCTGCATGTCACCATTAGCACTTCCTTTAGCCAGTACCACCACCATCAACATCCGTTCGACCTTTCGTTTATGACATCTTTTGCAATGTCTCCTTTGCCTCCACCTATCACTGGCTTTCTATCCAGCTTCACCTGTCCCACCCCCTTTAACAGTATATATTTCATCATCTTCAGTTCTGAAGAAGAGTCATATGGACTCAAAACGTTAACTCTGTCTTTCTCTCCACAAATGCTGTCAGACCTGCTGAGTTTTTCCAGCACTTTTTGTTTAAGTCAGTCATAAAAGTCCCTTAATTTGGGCATTGGTGCTTTCAGAGTGATCAGTTAATGAACTTGATATCTTCAGCCTTTAGGTGAGGAAAATATTTCCATGGTGGAGACTGAAACTCTCTGACGAACACCATACCTCATGCACAGTCAAACCCTGCCAAGCTATCCCTGGCTTCTACCACCTTGGTGCTGCCATATGGCATGGTACACAGATTGGTGTTGGTATATGGCATGGTGCATAGGTTTGTGTGGCCATGTGGCATGGTACACAGATTGGCATTGGTATATGGCATGGTACACAGTTTGGCATTGGTATATGGCATGATACACAGGTTTGTGCGGCCACGTGGCATGGTACACAGATTGGCATTGGTTTATAGCATGATACATAGGTTGGTGTTGTCAGGCAAGTTTCATGGCCTCTTGCTTTGTCTCTAGGACAGTGATAAATCTAAGGACGAGACCATGAGGAGAAACATCAAGTTACACTGAGTTATAGCTCAGCAACAGGCCATTCAGCCCGACCGGTCCAAGCTGGTGTTTAGCTCCATTCGAACCTCTTCCTATCCTACTTCATCTTCCCTATCAGCATATACTTCTATTCTTTCTCCTTTCTGTTTATCAACCTTCCCTCTTCGCTTTTTTCATCTTCTTTCATGAGATGGTAGCAAAAAACAAATCATATCAATTTCTAAGTCAGATATCCAACGTTATTTGTAATTAACAGTGTGGACCTCTGGTCGGCTGCCTGTGAACTTTCTCTGTGGACACTGTTCAAGGATGTGGTCCAGGTTTTGATAAAGAACTCCTCAGTCCCCTGGTGGGGACATTTTAATCTTCCGATCTACTACGATTGGAACTGAGGTGTTCGATTTGTGTCCCTTATTTATGAGGGAAGTTTGGTCCTTCATGTTGTCCTGTTGGGTCCTCTATATGGCATCCAGTTGGTATGGAAACAGATGAACATAGGAGCAGGGGAAGGCTATTTGGCCCTTCGAGCCTGTTTCACCATTCAATAAGATCATGGCTGAACTGGTTGTGGTCTCAACTCCACTTTCCTGCCTACCTCCATAACCTTTGACCATCTTGCCTTACAAAAATCTGTCCAACTCTGCCTTGAATGAATTCAAAGACCCAGCCTCCATTACTTTTTGTGGAAGAGAATTCTGCACACCAATGACCCTTAAACAAAACAAAACAAACGTTCCTCCTCATCTCTGTCTTAAAAGGGAGACGTCTTATTCTTAAACTGTCTCCCTCTCATGAGGAAACACCCTTCTGGTATCCACCCTATCAAATCCCCTCAGGATCTTCTATGTTTCAATAAGATCACCTCTCATTCTTCTAAACTCCAATGGGTAAAGGCCCAACCTGTCCAACCTTTCTTCGTAAGACATGCCCTTCATCCCTGGAATGAGTCAAGTGAACCTTCTCTGAACTGCTTCTAAAGCAATTATATCTTTTGTTCAAATAAGGAGACCAAAACTGTACATAGTGCTCCCAATGTGGTCTCACCAAGGCCCTGTACAGCTGCAGTAAAACTTCCCTACTTTTATATTCCATTCTCATTGCAATAAACACCAACATTCCAGTTGCCTTCCTAATCTCTTGCTGTACCTGCATACTAACATTTTGTGATTCATGTGCCAGGACACCCAGATCCCTCCGTACCACCAAGTTTTGCATTCTTCCTCCATTTAAATAATATACTGGTTTTCTATTCTTTCTGCCAAAGTGAACAAATCCACATTTTCCCAAGTTATACTCCATCTGCCAAGTTTTTGCCCACTCACTTAACTTGTCTATATGCCTTGTCATAGGCACGTCACAGTTCTTCCAAGTGTAATGTCCTCAGCCATCAGGACTGACAGTAGATCACTGAGGGCTTCAGCAATGGTCTAAAATGGTCGTGTGGATTTGATCCAGGTGGGGGTTGTTGGTGAAGTCACTTTGGATTGACCTATCTTTGTTGTTGTGCTGGTTGCATTCTCTGGATTCTCCATATTCACATCCTAGGTGTGATGTCTATGAACACACTCAGCAGGGTGTTGGTGTGGATAAAATGGATTGGTGATAATTCCCAGAGTAGAGTTCAGTTGGACAACAATGGATTTGATCTGTGGGCTTGATAACTGCTGGAGCAGTACTTCCCTTAAATGCACCTATACTGTTCACATCAACCACTCCTTGTGGGAATGAGTTCTAAATTCTCACCACTTCCTGGTTAAAGAGGTTTCTCCTGACTCCCTATTGGATTTATTAGTGACTATTTTATATTGATGGCCTTTAGTTCTGGGCTCACCCACATGTGGAAACATCTTCTCCACGTCTACCCTATCAAACCATTTCATGATCTTAAAGGCTTCCATGAGGTCTGCCTCAACCTTCTCTTTTCTCCTATTCAATCATGGAGAGGGTGCAAAATATTCTGCAAGAGGAAAGAAGTCACCAAAATCTGTGATACACGTTGATACCAATGACAGAGAGCAGATATTGAGGCCCTACAATCAGATTTTCAGGAGCTAGAGAGGAAGATAAAAAGTAGGATCTCGAGGGTAATATTCTCTGGATTACTCCCTGTGCTACACGTTAGCCACAGTAGAACTCGCAAGATAGGAAGGATCGATGTGTGGCTTGAAGCATGGTGCAGGAGGGGGTCTTCAGATTCTTGGGGCATTGGCACCAGTTCTGGGGCATTGGCACCTGCATACAGGATGGGCTGCACCTCAACAGCAGTGGGACCAATGTCCTCAGGGAAAGGTTCACCAGTGTGGTTGGGGAGGATTTAAACTAAATTGCCAGGGGGGTGGTCACCAGCATATAGAAGTAGAAAAAAGGAAGAAGGTGCATAAAGTGAGTGTGTTGGACAGTACCAGAGAAGGAAGTAAAACCATATTAGATAGGAGCAGACCAAGGAGGACAACGAGGAATGCAAGGACAGGACTACAATGCATATATGCAAACAGACAAAGTGTGGTGAATAAGGTTGGTGAGCAACAAGCACAAATAGCAATGAGGGAATGTGTTGTCATGGCACTGATGGCCATCTGTTCAGGAAAGATAGAGAAGGAAAAGGAGGAGGTGGAGTGGCCATACTGATTAGGGAAGACATTGTGCTTTTGGAAAAAGGGATGTCCTGGAGGGGCCAAGGACAGAAAGTATTTGGTTAGAGCTGAGAAGCAAAAAAAAGGTAAGATCGTGCTAGTTGAGGTATTATATAGGCCTCCAAATCATAAGAGAGAGGGGTAGAGGAGCAGATCTGCAGGGAAATCACAAAGATGTGCAAGAGCTATAGAGTGGTGAGATTGGGAGATTTTAGTTACCCAAACATCAACTGGGATAACGTTCGAGTAAAAAGTAAGGAGGGGGAGGAATTTCTGAACTGTGATCTGAAGAACTTCCTTGACTGCATGGTTTTCGGCACAAACAGGATAGAGGCATCGCTGGTTCTGGTGTAGGGAAGTGAGGTGAGTCAAGTGGACCAAGTGTCAGTGGGAAACATTTGGAAGAAAGTGATCATATCATAAGGTTTAGATTAGTAATGGAGAACAGCAAGGAACAATCTAAACTGGAACTTCTAAATTGGAAGAAGTCTAATTTCAATGGAATGAAAAGGGATCTAGCCAAGTTGAAATGGATGCAGGGACTGACAGCAAAAACTGTAATGGAACAATGGATGATCTTTAAGGAAGAAATGTTTCAGGTACAGGCTACATCCATGTCCAAATGCAGCAAGACCTGGACAATATCCAGGCTTGGGCTGACAAGTAGCAAGTAACATTCACACCACACAAGTGTCAGGCAATGACCATCTCCAACAAGAGATAATCTAACCATCACCCTTTGACATTCAATGGCATTACCATCACTGAATCCCCCACTATAAACATCCTGAGGGTTACCATTGACCAGAAACTGAACTGGACTAGCCATGTAAATACTGTGGCTACAAGAGCAGGTCAGAAGCTAGGAATCCTGCGGTGAGTAACTCACCTCTTGACTCCCAAAAGCCTGTCCACCATCTACAAGGCACAGGCAAGGAGTGTGAGGGTATACTCTCCACTTGTCTGGATGAGTGCAGTTCCCACAACACTCAAGAAGCTTGACACTGTCCAGGACAAAGCAGCCAACTTGATTGGCACCACATCCACAAACATTCACTCCCTCCACCAGCGATACACAGTTTCATCAGTGTAAGATGCACTGCAAGAACTCACCAGGGTTCCTTAGACAGCATCTTCCAAACCCACGATCACTACCATCTAGAAGGACAAGGGCAGCAGACAGATGGGAACACCACCACCCGCAAGTTCCCCTCCAAACCACTCACCATCCTGACTTGGAAATATATCACTGTTCCTTCACTGTTGCTGGGTCAAAATCCTGGAACTCCCTCCCTAACAGCACTGTGGGTAAACCTACACCACACGGACTGCAGCGGTTCAAGAAGGAAGCTCACCGACACCTTCTCAAGGGCAGTTAGGGATGGGCAATAAATGCTGGCCCAGCCAGCGATGCCCATATCCTGTGAATGAATAAAAAAGATACATTCCAACAAGGGCAGGATGTAATGGAGCTAATACCAGGGCTCCCTGGAGTGGAGGCCTCTGTTGGGACTTATCCAATTCCAGCAATGAAGAACTAGGAGCCAAATGCAAGATAAGCCTAGGAGGCTTTTGGCAGGGCCAGGATAGGGGGTCTTGGTGGGGCGGGCGGGTGGTTGGGAACGATGGGGATAGAGTGCAAAGGCCAAGGGGAAGGGGCACCCGGGGTAGGGAGAAAGGGGTCCCGATTGCAAAAGGGAACTTGTGTTGGAGGCATCCCCCCAATTTCCGACCCAATCAAGGCTCAAGTAGCCTCCCCTGCTGGCCTTCTCCTTCATCCCTGACCCCCTCCCACCAGCTGAAAAATTGCTGCCGGAGCTGAAAGTGACCCTTAAGTAACCAGTAACTGGCCAAAGATGGGCAGGCGCCATATGCCTCACCTGCTGCATGTTAAATCCCAGCAAGGTCAGTGGGTGAGTGGATAGAAAGGAGGAAAGTTATCCACGGAATTTTACAGGCTCCAACCCACTTGCAAATCCACCCACAGGGAATCATAAAATTCTGCCCTGTGACTCTGTGCTGATGGGTATAAGCTTTTAGTTCTGGTATCAATTGAATAAATCTTTTTTGTATCTTGCCCTTTTTATAAAATTGAGACCAGAGCCGCTCACAGTGCTCCAAATGTACTCTAATCAAAGTTTAACATTACTTCTCTGCTTTCCATGTTCTATCTCTCTCAAAATGAACACCAGATGTTTACTTTTTTACCTGTTTTGCTACTTTTAGTGATCTGTGTATTTGTACCCTCGGAGGAGGCAGTGACCTCGTGGTAATGTAGTAATCCAGAAGCCTGGCTAATGCTCTGGGGACATGGGTTCAAATCCCTCATGGCAGCTGGCTGAATTTAATTTCAATGAATAAACCTGGAACTGAAAGCTAGTCTCAGTAACAGTGACCATGAAACCATTGTCGATTGTTGTAAAAACCCACCTGGTTCACTAATGTCCTTTGGGGAAGGAAATCTGCCCTCCTTACCTGGTCTGGCCTACATGTGACTCCAGCCCCACAGCAATGCAGTTGACTCTTAACTGCCCTCTGAAAAGGCCTAGCAAGTCACTATGTTCAAGGGGCAATTAGGGATGGGCAACAAATGCTGGCCTGACCAGGGATGCCCACATCCCACGAAAGGAAAAGGGAACAAGAGGACAAGAAGGAGAGGCTGAGTGTCCCAGGGATTCAGGAGGAAGGCAGATGGGTGCTGAGGAGGCCATAGTCTTTTGTGCAGCATAAGATCCCACAAGCAGGAATGGGATAGTGACCAGCTTAGTGATTTTTATTGAGGGATAAATATTGTCCCGGACACTGGGGAGAGTGTTCCTTTTCTCTTCTGCAAACTAATGGCCATTGGTTTTTTAACATTCACCTGAGGGGCCCTCAGTGTAAAGAAGCTGCCACTGAGAACAACCTGGGGTGAGGAGATGAAGGGAGCAGGATATTCTGGAGGAGGAAATGAGGAGTAGGGAGAGAGCGGGATCACACACAACAAACAAGGGTGTGTAAAGAAGTGATGGTCACTGACACGTCTGAATCAGCATCATTTCCTCCCTCTCTCTCTCTTTCTCTCTCTCACACTCAGCTCTTCTGCTGGATTATCCTAATGAAATTCTGCTTGGTTCATTACTACGGATTCCACACCAAGATTTTTTAGTTTATCTCTGGGCCTGGAAGCATATTAAAAAATTCATGTCCAGCTGATGTTGGGATGGTGCTGACCTCATTTGTATTCCTTCAGTATAGCACTCCTCCTGAAGCCTGGTGTACAAAAGCCCTCCCAACTACCCCTCAATGTGCCTGCAGGGATGTAGAATATGGCTGTGAATATTGAGGGGCTGGTTTTCCCCACATTTGCTTTGAATGATGAGCTGGAGCTGATGTAAGTGTGCCAGCACCTAACGTCACACAGCCTCGGACGGCAAGCAAAGAAGGTCAGGGTTCATGGAAAGCAAATCTCTGTGTGATTTAAATAAAATTCCTGATACCTGTGCAAGCAAAGGAGAAACGTCAAAGCTACAGATTCCTGCTGCTGATCAGAGAATCAGAGCTGTGAATAATCACACCAAAAATTTGATTGTGGGGTTTGTAAGGGGAAAATTATGAACACCAACCAAATCTGTCAGGATTCCACACTGTCTTCACAGATCAAGGGCAAAATTCAAACAATTTTAAAATTTGGGGAAACTCCTCTTAAATAAAAACTGGAAACCATCTGTTTTTCTTTTTAATTAATGGGCCGCCAGTAAAATTGCTTATCCCACTTTTTTTCTGGGGAACTGGGGAAGGAGGAATTGTAGGAATTGTGTGGGGAAGCTCACAGGGTTCAGGGGTTTGGAGGTTGGCTCCCTCAGCTTCAGGATGGATTGGTTACCCGGACAGTGGACAGGCAGGAGCAGGAATATAGCAACAGGAGACCTCAGCCAGGGGTCCCTCGGGAAGACCTCCTGGCAGACAATGGGTGGAGGGCTTCTTGGTGATTGGGAGGCTGGGAGTTTTCTTGGAGATTTGGGCGGAACATTGTAGAACACTGTGGAGCACTGTCGAACATTGGAAACACTACAGAACGTTGTCAAATGCTGCCAAAGGCTCCTGTTTTTGCTCCTGTAGGCCCACCAGGAGTTCAAAGAAAGGGAGGTTTCTAAAACCTACCTGAGCTTCTGGCCAATTGGCGTCTGCTGCATGGATCCTGTTGCTGACTGTGATCCCCCCGGTCTGAATATTAATATTACATTGGAGTGATGTGTCCTGGCAACTTAAGCACACTGACCTGATTTTTTGCAGGATCTGAAACTCCCACAGGGAATATTATAGCCTCAGCAACTCAACAGATTGACAGTTCTTCAATTTTAACCCCGTTTCAGAGTTTGCTGTCCTGTCTAGCGTTCAAACCGAGAGGTAGGATCAGCTGCTTCGAGACTCAGAACTCCGAAGAAGAATCAAACGGACTCGAAGCATTAACTCTGTTTCTCTCTCCAAGGATGTTGCCAGACCTGCTGAGCTTTTCCAGCGTTTTCTGTTTTTATTAATGCAAATACCTTCCGTTAAATGAGAAATTCCATCTGTGATTTATTTAACCCACAAATTGTGAGCAAACAATAAAGTGAAGAAAGGCACCTGCTTGGAAACGTCCCCAACTCAGAAGTTATCACAACTTCTGCAGGTCCAGCCCATGGTGCCTTTGTGTCAGTTATCACTGAGCTGGACTAGCAGGAGCAGACAAGCTCCAGGAGCTGTGGTTCTAATTGAAAGCCGGCTTGGTTGGAGAAGCAGAGTGGAAATGACTAGAACAAACATTGACTTATCATGCACAGTTTGTACTCTGCAAAATGGGCAGCAAGAGTGGGTCTGGTTTAAACCTGCAGCAGTGAAATGGACGTTTCTAACAGATCAACACCAGTCCAGAAATGTCACAACTCACAAACGGACTTAGCGCCTCCTCCCTTTTCCCTCTTCGATCTGTCAGGATGGCTATCTCATTACACACCCTTGAACAGTACAGATGGAAACATAGGATGGATGAGACCCTCTTCAGGAACTGTCCCCCAGTGAGAGTCAGCACCTTCAGGAACTGCCCCCCAGTGGGAGTCAGCACCTTCAGGAACTGTCCCCCAGTGAGAGTCAGCACCTTCAGGAACTGCCCCCCAGTGAGAGTGAGCACCTTCAGGAACTGCCCCCCAGTGAGTGTCAGCACCTTCAGGAACTGTCACCCAGTGAGTGTCAGCACATTCAGGAACTGCCCCCCAATGTAAATAAATAATTATTTGTCTTTAATGGTCTCTCTAATTGTGTGGATGTTGACCAGGCCGCATATGTTGGTTAATTATCCAGCATCCTGTGATCAGATACTGTGCCGTCCAATGGTTGGTTTGTGAACTGTGACAAGTTAAAGGCAATATTTTCACCAAAAACAGATTAATTCTCTCTACATGAAATGTCAAGCACAGAAACAGGCCACTCAGCCCAACAGCTCTGTGCTGGTGTTTATGCTCCACACGAGCCTAGGTTAGTTGTGTCACCACCTATTGATTTCAACTAGTTTCTTGAATGCTTACATAGTAAGCTAACAGCAACTCTAAGAGGTGAAGGACTACTATCCTGCTGAAAATACAACAATGCAGTTTCTTTACACAACAAATTGAATTGATATGTGCCTTGGTATTTTTGGCTGTGACAGAGTGCTGAATAATATATTACTATGCATGCACAGAACAAAGTAGGCAGAGCCTTAAAATTAATGTGGGACCGTTCAATGAGTGAAATTGGGGAAGGATTTTACCACAGGCTTTGGGATCCCAACATTGGTTCAAGGTGGGGAAACCAAGCTGTACTTGTCAGCTGTAGAACCCACTCAGCAACTTTACCATTGGCAGCCTCCTTATTGCCATGTTCAGTCTTGTTGTTTGATTAAGGACAGTGGATGGGTGTGGATGCTGCCCACCCAATCAGAGGGACAGTATCTCTGAAAACTCAGCAGCTTTACTGGACGATGTGGGCATTGACTGACAAAGATCAGCAATCAACCGGGCCCCTCAACTTGAAGGCGCCCTTGGAGAGGTAAGTGAAAAATATAAAATAGAGCGGTCAAGCCAGCAAGCCCCTCTAGATTGTCCAGCCAGTGGGCAGCCCACCCTGCCTTAGGCCCCTCTCTGGGGATGGTACCTCTAGCTCCAATGGCCCCCAGTCCACCTGAGAAAATCACCCTGATAGAGCCTTTAATTATTGAAATTGGCTGCCTACTTCCATTTAGAGGGCAGCCGATCCATACCCAGTTACTCCACTAGGAAGTCTCCCCAGCAGTGTGGCCACAATGGGAAGCCATGTCAATGTGACTCCCAAATATTTAACAGGGTCCCTGCCACCCAGCACACTGCCTCAAGACCTGGATTATCCTGCCCTGGGAATCACCTTCCCACACAAGGTGAGTGGAAATCTGTAACACTCTCCCCCTCAAAATGCCTTCAATGCTGGCAGTTAACTGGAGCTTTCCTGGCTGAGATGGATGATTTTTATTTGGTGAGGATATCAAGGGAGATGGAAGATGGGTAAATGGATTTGATATACCGATCAGGCTTGATGGAATTTATTGGTAGAACAGGCTAAGTCGGGCTGAATGGCCTCCTCCTGTTCTTGTATTTCTTAATGGCAACAGGTTATCCTGTTAGAAGTGAGTGGCCATGTCAAAGGCCGGTGTCTTACCTTTAGGGATAGTGCTCAAAAAATATCTTTGTTTTGACAAAATTTTGATGAAGTTAATGATGTTTGTGTCATGCTGTTATAATAATATAGAAAGGCATCAATCACTCATAAGGGATTGGGGGTAAACACGTTGTGGGTTCATTTATTGAGACTAGGCACATGAGAACAGAGCTGTGTGTGTGTGCTCTACTCAAAGTAAAAGTGAAACTAAGACTGGATCACGTGACACATTTCCCTTCTAATGATGTCATGCTGATATCCCTGAAAGGCATATTACAATATCCCTCTTTCTTTTGAAAGATACTTTTTCCCCCTCCAAAGAAGTAGAACTATCTACAATACATGCTCACATTTAGTTACTACTATGTAAGTGTATAGAACTGATGGATCTAGGAGTCTCTAAAGTGTAGGGTGCTGGCACACCCAGGTCTTGTAATAGTAACTTTGTCTACAACTGCTCACGGTGATCTGTTATTCTTAGAGATAAAAACAAAGAAAACTGCGGATGCTGGAAATCCAAAACAAAAACAGAATTACCTGGAAAAACTCAGCAGGTCTGGCAGCATCGGCGGAGAAGAAAAGAGTTGACGTTTCGAGTCCTCATGACCCTCAAAGGGTCATGAGGACTCGAAACGTCAACTCTTTTCTTCTCCGTCGATGCTGCCAGACCTGCTGAGTTTTTCCAGGTAATTCTGTTTTTGTTTTGTTATTCTTAGATGTTGCTCCTGGTTGCAATAAGAGTGTATGGTAGTTGGGGAGTCGGAATGGATTTGATTTCTCCTCTGTTACTCCTCACCGTTGCGCCTTTGTATGTGATGACTTCATAGGACTTGGTCTGGAACAAATCCTTGTCACTTCAGCTGGTTGATGCAAACTTGTTGTACCTGCATTTTTATTGTGCATGTTGGTCATCTTGTCCTTTAGTTTTAAAAGTTGCTCTCTAGTTTATGAGAGAGTAGAATGAGTGAGAGCAGGTAAATTGGTATGCACAGGTCTGCCAAAAATGAGCTCTGCCAGTGATGGAATAGTTGCACTGAAAGGCGTCACTCTCAAATGTAACATTGCAATGGGCAGCTCTTGCTTGGTTTGTCTACATTTGAGAATTAAGGATTTCACCATGTAAATCATTCATTCAGCTAAGCCGTTAGATCTAGGGTAATGAGGGGAAGAAGTAGTGTGATTGATATTCCACTTCTCTCACATATCCTGAAATAGCTTACCAATAAATTGCGGACCATTATCTGTAATGATCTCTTTAGGCAAACCAGATAAACTGAAAATAGAACTTAAAATGTGTGCGACAGTTGTGCTTGTGATATTGTACAATTGTCAAATAATAGGGTACTTGGTAAAGTAGTCGACGATGATGGTGAAGTCAGTGCCATGGCCAGGAAAGAGTTCGAATGCGATTTTGGTCCAAGGATGTGTGGAACTTTATGTGGAATCAATGGTTCTTTGTGTCGACTTAACAAATGCTCTTGATGTGCCTCCCACTTCTTGAAGATAACTTCAAGTCATTACTCATACCCAGCCAAGACTGTCTCTCTTGTGAGTCTTCTTGTTTGATCTATGCCCATGTGTGAGTGATGAAGTTGTTAAAGAATATCAGGCCACAAAGATTTCGGTATGATGACCTGTCTGCCTTTAAAAATGACTCCCCCGGGAGATGCCTAGCTCATCCCGATAAGGTCAAAATGATCTTACGCATTTGTGGACATGCTGAATTGAATCAGGTCATCCTTTAATGATGGTTTTTCACAGTTTCTGTAGTGTAGAATCTTCCACCGTTTCTTCTTGTAGCTGCTGGCCTTTGCGTTGTGCAAAATGTACCAGATCAATTTGAAGAACATCTTCAAGTTTAATGCCGGTGAAGTCAACTTGTAGATCCAAGGATACATCTCCTATTTTCACTGGGTTTGGCAACCTGCAAAGTGTATTCGATGTGACAATCGAGTTACCTGATCTCACAGTCATACCCTCTATTTTACTTGGGATCAGGACATATCCCAACACTGGAATAAATAGAGCAAAGAAATTGATCTGCTGGACATTGATGTCACATTTCGGACTGCTGAACATCGATCCTTCATTACATGCTGCTTGCATCAAGAAGTGCAGATTATGGTCATTTTCTTGCTTTGTTCTGCCCACAACAGCAATGTCATTGGCAATACAGGTGCATCCTGGCATGAGGAATGCAATGTGGTCCATATGAGCTTGAAAGGGATCCTGGTTAACAGAGAGCCCAAAAGGAAGCTGCTGAATAGGGTATGGAATGCAATAAGCTCTTGGGGCTTCTCCGCGAGATGTCCTGACCAGTAACCATGCTTGGCATCAAGATTTGAGAAGAACTTTGCACCTGAAAATCTCAGATTTAACTCTTCTAATGTGGGTATGTTGTAAGGACAATGTTTCAAAACTGCATTTAAATGTCATGAATCAAGGCATATTCTCAATGATCCGTCCATAGATATGACACATGTGATTGATCTGCACCAAACTGTGTGCCCCTGTACTGTTCTAATGATTCAGTCTTTCTCCATTTTGTCTCGTTCAACTTTCAGTTTGTCTTATATGTGGATGCTGCACTTATGTGGTGGATCAATTGTCTGACTTGCAGTCTCCTGCAAGTGTAATTTTACAGATCCCTTGAAACTGCCAATTTTGTCAAAATATTCTAGATATTTCGATGTTAAGTAATAAGAGCAGTATCTGAAGTTGATCTGCCTGTGATGTCTGACTGATTTCATGGATTGTTGCTAGCGTAACGTCACATGTCGGTAGACTAACAATCGCTGGGCCTTTTGTCTCCATGATCTGTGACACCCAGGAAGATTGATTGCACTTGCTCTCCAGGACTATGGATCTTGCACACAGAGCAAGGAGAGAATAAATGCAGCCCAGGAGCACAGCCAACACACTCACCTTCGGGAAGAGCAGTCGGAGAAGCAGGCCTGTCAGCTGCTCGGAACCGAATATCTGATGAGTGTCTAGTAAGTGTTTAAGGTTTATTCTATTCCTAAGGTTTAAAATAAAGTAAGAACTATACTTTTGGCAAGGTTTATTAAGTAGAGCCAAGTAATATAAAGTTAATAGAAGTAAACCAAAATAAATAAATAAACATAAAAGAAGTAAATTGAAGCCATGGCAGGACAGCTCAGTCATGTGGAATGCATGTCCTGTAATATGTGGGAAGACGTGGATCCTCCCAATGTCCTAGATGACCACGTGTGCAAGAAGTGACACCAGTTGCAGAAACTTAAGCTCCGGGTTTCAGAGTTTGTGCGGTGGCTGGAGTCCCTGTGGTGCACTCGCGAGGTTGAGGGCTTATGTGGATAGCATGTTCAGAGAGGTGGTCACACCGCAGCTTAAGAACCTGGAGGTAGAAAGGGAATGGGTGACTGCCAGGCAGTCCAAGAAAACTAGGCAGGTAGTACAGGAGACCCCTGGGGTCCCGTTCACAAATCAGTTTTCAGCTTTCGTTCCTCAGAGGAGTGCAGTCAGAGCCAAGTTTATGGCACGTCGAATGCCTCGGCCTCCGGGAGGAAGAAGAAAAGAAGAGCTATAGTGATAGGGGGTTTGTTAGTTAGGGGAACAGACAGGCATTTCTGTGGCTGTAGACTTGGCTCCAGGTTGGTATGGTGCCAGGGTCAAGGATGTCATGGAATGGCTGCAGGACATTCTTCTGGGAGAGGGGGATCAGCCAGAAGTCGTGGTCCACGTTGATACCAATGACCTAGGTGGGAAAGGGGATGAGGCCCTGTAAGCAGATTTCAGGGAACTAGGAAGGAGATTGAAAAGCAGGACCTCTAAATCAGTAATCTCAGGATTACTCCCAGTCCCACATGCAAGTGAGTACAGAAATAGGACAATTGAGCGAATAAACACGTGGCTGGAAAGCTGGTGTCGGAGGGAGGGCATCAGATTTCTGGGGCATTGAGACTGGTTCTGGGGAAGGTGGGACCTGTACAAAATGGATGGTCTACACCTGAACAGGACTGGGACGAATACCCTCGCAGGGAGATTTGCTTGTGCTGTTGGGGTAGAGTTTAAACTAAATTGGCAGGGGGGTGGGAACCTGAGGGCAAATTCAGAGCAGGGAAAGGGAGATGGAGAATCAGTTACTCTGAAAGACAGAAGTAACACAGGTTAAAAAGTGTACAGCACAGGAATTCGGCAGTGTTAAAAGGCATATATGTAAATGCCAGGAACATAGTAAATAACGCAGATGAGCTGAGGGCACAGATAGACACATGGCAGCATGATATCACCTCTATAACAGAAACGTAGCTTTAAGGAGGGGCAAAAATGGCAGCTCAACATCCCTGGATATAGGGCAGAATTTTCTCTTTGGTGTTCAGGGGTGGGTGTGTGTCCTGACACCACCGTGCGTTATTCTGATCTTCCGTTCGGCAGGCACACGCTGGAATCGGCTGCGCGCTCACCGAACTGTCAAAGGCCTGTTAAGGCCGTTAATAAACCAACTGAACTAATTGACAGGGCTGCCCACCCGATCTTAAGGTCGGCGGGCAGGCAAAGAGCCCAGGCGGCCTTCGCATTTTTGATGAAACGTCATCCACGAGTGGGATGAGGTTTCATGATGGTTTCATTAAATTAATAAATACTTTTTTACACATTTCATAAACATGTCCCAGCTCATGTGACATTGTCGCATGAGGGGACATGTCTAAATAATTTCAATCTTTCTTTATTTTAAAGTTTCAAATTGAACTTCATCTCCCTGAGGCAGTTCAGTGACTCAGGGAGATTCCTGTGCTCTTTCGGGTGCATGCGCATGAAAGAGTACAGACCTTGACTCTCCCCCTTTCCCCCTGCCAGCACAGGCAGCGCTGAGCGCTACCAGGAACGCATCATGCTAGGCAAGCCTTAATTGGCATGCTCACATAAAATGGCGGTGCACAGCTGATCGTGGGCGCGATGGGCTCTGGACCCACCCGTGCCCGCTCCTGACCGGCCTGCCCAACAGGCAGAAAATTCTGCCCAAAGAGTTTTCAGGCAGGGTAGAGGGGGTGATAAAAAAAGTGGGGGTGTAGCA
Organism: Isurus oxyrinchus; assembly: GCA_026770705.1. NCBI lineage: Eukaryota > Metazoa > Chordata > Chondrichthyes > Lamniformes > Lamnidae > Isurus > Isurus oxyrinchus. The sequence goes on from JANJGN010000010.1 coordinate 139,497,865, forward strand.
TCATTGGTTAAAGAATCAATTACAGCATTGAGGAGCATTGATATACTAAATGAAGCATCAAATGAGGCCATATGGGTTGAGCTCAGAAATAAAAGTGGGGCAGCTACACTGCTAGGAATGTACTGTAGACTCCCAAATAGTGGAAGGGAGTTACAAGAGCAAATATGTAGACAGATTTCTGAGTGCAAAAACAATAGGGCAGTAATCATTGGGGACTTCAACCACCCAAATATCATTTGGGATACGCACAGTGTAAGGGGCACAGAGGATGCAAAATTCTTGAACTGTATTCAAGAGAACTTCTTTAGCCGGTACGTAACAAGCCCAACGAGTGGTGTCACAATTCTAGATTCAGTCTTAGGAGATGAAGCTGGGCAAGTGGATGAAGTAGCAGTGGGCGACCATTTTGGAGATAGTGACCATAATTCAGTTAGATTTAGCATCATTATGGAAAAGGACAAAGATAGAACAGGAATAAAACTTCTAAATTGGGAACGGCAAGAGCTGAGAGATGAGCTGGTGAGAGTGGACTGGATACAGCTATTAGAATGAAAAACTGTGTCAATTCAGTGGGAGGCATTCAAAGGTGAGATTCTCTGGGCATAGTATAGACATGTCCCCACAAAGAAAAAGGGTGGTATTGCCAAACCTAGAGCCTCCTGGTTATCCAGAAACATAAATGGTAAGATAAATCATAAAAAGAAAGCTTCAGTCGGTCACAAAAGACTTAATACTGTAGAAAGCCTACAGGAGAATAGAAAGTACAGGGGTGAAGTAAAAATGGAAATTAGGAAAGCAAAGAGAGGATATGAAAAAATATTGACAGGTAAAATCAAAGAAAATCCTAAGATGTTTTGTTTTACCAGTGCATTAAGAGCAGGAGAATAACTAAGGAAAAGGTAAGGCCTATCAGTGATCTACATGGTAACTGGTGGGTTGATGCAGAAGTTGTGGCAGGGTTTTCAATGAGTACTTTATCTCTGTCTCACTAAGGAGAGGATGATGCAGACATTCTAGTTAAAGAGGAGGAGTGTGAAACATTAGATACAATAAGCATAGTGAAAGAGGAAGTACTGGAGGGACTGACATCCATGAAGGTGGATGAATCACCAGGGCCGGATGGATTGTATCCCAAGCTGTTGAAGGAAGCCACGGAGGAAATAGCGGATACTCTGAGGATCATTTTCCAACCCTTACCAGATACAGGTGAGGTCCCAGAGGATTGGAGGTCTGCAAACATTGCACCATTATTTAAAAAGGATGTAAGGAATAGGCCAGAAAATTATTGAGCGGCCAGTCTGACTTTAGTGGTGGGAAAATTATTGGAATAAATTCTGAGAGACGGGATAAACTTTCACTTAGAAAGGCACGGATTGATCAGGGACAGTCAGCGTGGTTTTGTTAGTGGAAGATCGCGTCTTACTAAATAGAATTTTTTGAGGAAGAAACAAGGAGGATTGATGAGGGTAGTGCAGTGGATATTGTCTACATGGATTTCAGTAAGGCACTTGACAAAGTCAGGAATGTGAGATCCCATGGGATACCGGTGGCAGGTTGGAAGCAAAATTGGCTCAGGGACAGGAAATGGCTGATGGATGTTTTTGCAAATGGAAAGCGGTTTCCAGTGGGGTTCCACAGGGCTCAGTGTTGGGGCCTTTGCTGTTTGTTGTATATATTAATGATTTAGACTTAAATGTGGGAGGCATGATTGGGAAATTTGCAGATAACACAAATATTGGTCATGTAGTTGATAGTGAATAGGATAGTTGTTGTCTCTAGAATGATATCAATGGTTTGGTTGAGTGGGCAGAAAAATGGAAAATGGAATTCAATCCAGAAAAGTGTGAGATAATGCATTTGGGAGGACGAAAAAAGCAAGAGAATACTCAATCGATGGGAGGATATTGAGAGGGGTTGAGGAAGTGAGAGACCTTGGAGTGCATGTCCATGAGGTCCCTGAAGGTGGCAGGACAGGTAGATAAGATAATGAAGAAAGCATATGGAATGCTTTCCTTTATTGGATGAGGTATAGGATAAATAAGCAGGGATGTAATGAGGAACCGTATAAAATGCTGGTTAGGCCACAGCTGGAATTTTGTGTACAATTCTGATCACCACATTACAAGAAGGACATAATTACTCTGGAGAGAGTACAGAGGAGATTTACAAGATCGCTGCCAGGGCTTGAAAATTGCAGCTAGGAGGAGAGACTGGATAAGCTAGGGTTGTTTTCCTTAGAACAAAGGAGGCTGAGGTGTGACCTAATTGAGGTGCACAAAATTATGAGGGGCCTAGATAGGGTAGACAGGAAAGACTTGTTCCCCCTAGCATAGATTTAAGGTGATTGGTAGAAGGATTAGAGGAGACATGAGGAAAAACTTTTTCACTCAGAGGGTGGTGGGCGTCTGGAATTCACTGTCTAAGTTGGTGGTTGAAGCTCAAACGCTCAACTCATTTAAAAGGTACCTGGATTTGCATCTGAAGTGCTGTAACTGCAAGGCTACGGACCAGGTGCTGGAAAGTGGGATTAAAATGAGCGAAATGAGTTTCTTTTACATCTTTTTCTGGCCAACACAGACATGATGGGCTGAATGGCCTCTTTCTGTTCTATAACCTTTCTATGGTTCTATGGTTTCTAATTGTACACTAAAAGTTGTACAGCAGTAGGTTTCACAATGGCCTTGGATACATGTCTTTTAGAATTCGCAGAGATAGTATGTTGGCACTTGGCCCCGTGTCAAACTTGGCCAATATGAATAGTTACCAACTTTCTTAGGGCAGATAATTCGAATCTTGGCAAGAACTTCAGCTGGTGTGACGGTATCTATGTTTCCCACCAGGCTGACAATGTGATATCTTGTCGTGCACATCATCATCATTTTCTGGTTTGTCAGTCACATCATATATAGTTGCTGATGGGATATCGGATGGCCATTCTTGTTGCTTGAAGGTGCCTGTTGTGTATGGTCTGTTTGGGTCAGTGCACGGTTCTCTGTAGCTGCATCAGCCTTTGCTCCTGTGCACTGCTACTGACAATGGCCCTTTCTGCCACATGCCTTGCAGGATTGGTGGAAAGCTGGGCATTTCCTTGGTGCATGCAGACGACCACATGTCTCACTAGGTTTGGATGTTCCAGTGAGTGTATCAACAATTGGGGTTGTACTTAGGACCTGTAAGCTTTGTCAATCTGCGAGGATCACTTCGTACTTATGCATCCGTGAGTAGCTCTTTGATGCTACTTGTCTGGCAGATCTTGCTGGAAAGCTTCTAAGGTAGTGGATGCTCAACAATTGTGTCTGCTAGCTCTGTGTTTGAAAAATCACAGTACATACCCTTTCTCTCTGCAGCTGCTGATGAAGTGGTCTATGGATTCTGTAGGCTGTTGTCGAAACGACATGAACTCTAGTCAATGAATACGGAAGATTAAGCTGATTCTGAACAGGTCTCTCAATGTAGCCCATAACTTTTAGGGATCCTTTAGTTCTTCTGCTGTTAATCCTGACATGTTCAGCCTGTGTAGACCTTCATTCCCAATTGCTAGGTAAATTTTTATGACTCGTTTGTCTGGTTCAAACACACCTGAATCAAGAAATCATAACTCTGTACGCGGTTTAAACGTTTTGAAGTTGGATATTTGGTCAGCTGCATCCAAATCCAAACTGGGGAATTTTGTGGACATTCTGACAATAATCCTTTGACCTTCCTCCTTCTGTAGTATCTGGGATGAGTATTTCTGCAGCCACTTACACACGCTTTTCCAAAGCTCCGCCCACAATGATGAGCTCTGCAGGAACGCACTGTGGGGTAATAGCATCTTGGCTTTTTATTCAATTTGTTGTTCGCCAACACCCAAAGCCTCTCGTTATGATGGCAACCTTCCCTGACCCGATCTTCATGCCTGTTTGTTTTTCTCTATTGGACTCCCCCTCGCTCGCCAGCGATCTAGCTCACCCCCGGTCACTCGCTTTTCCCGGCTGAGTGAACTCGGTGCTGGTCCTCTTGAAGTACTGTCCCACTCACTGAGCTGACATTCAATGCGCTGCAATCTCACCCCGAAGGATCTGCCTGCTTCCCAGCTCTTTATCTGAGCTCTAGCTCGGCGTGTGTCTCCAAAGCTTTTCTTCACAGTCAGCACGCTGAGTTTTCAGTGCGCTCCGAGCTGCGACTTCCATGTGGTCTGACCAAAATGTCGAGGGTCTTCTCATGCCATGTGGCACAATCTAAGGCTGTTCACCGTGTCGTGTTATAATGATATAATACCTTGGGCTTATTTACAAAATGAGACAGAAGGCATTCAGTCGCTCATGTGGGATTGGGTAAAGGTTGTTCATTTATTCAGACTAGGCACGTGAGAAGGTTTACACATTGGCATAAAGCTCAAAGGCATCAAAGCTGTGTGTGTGTGCTCGCTCAAAGCAAAAGTGAAACCAAAACTGGATCACATGACATATGATGTCATATCTAGTGATGTCATACCTTAAACGTATAATACAGCAACTTGTCCTTACAGCCCAATTCTTACTTTATTCAGGCCTGCTCATTCACCTGTTTAACAGCAAATATATTTAAACTGTAATTTACACTGAGCCACAGTCTGATGGAGAGACTATTAAAGCTCTGGGTCAGAAGGTTGTGGACTCAAGGCCCAGACAAGAGGCTAGGCTAGAAACTCCAGGCTGACCAAATACGGAGGGAGTGCTGCACTGTCAGAAAGTCAGTACTGAGGGAATGCTGCACTGTCGGAGGGTCAGTACTGAGGGAGTGCTACACTGTCGGAGTGTCAGTACTGAGGGAGTGCTACACTGTCAGAAGGTCAGTACTGAGGGAGTGCTGCACTGTCAGAGGGTCAGTACTGAGGGTGCACCGCAGTATCTGAAAACCAAAGGTTTCCCTCAGCCCTCTCAGGTGGATTTTAAAGATCCCATGGCCACTATTTTGGAGAAGAACAGAGGATTTTCCCTGGTACCCTGACCAATATTTAATCCTCAACCAGCAAAAATGAAACAGATAATCTGATCAGAACCACATAGCTGGTAGCTGGATCTTACTGTGCACAATTTAATGTTTCATGCACTACAACAGTGACTGCACTTCAAATGTCCTTCATTGGTTGTAAAGATCTTTGGAATATCCTGAGGTTGTGAAAAGCCCAATATAAATGCAATGCTCACTCTCTGACTCGTTCACCTACTGAAGAAACAAAACTCTGGACAGTTTAAGGGCAGTGCAGGTCCTGTTTGGATGTTGGGGAGCTTAATAATGTTGACAATGGAAAAATTCAGAAATGTATCATGTGTTCACCTGTTTTTTGAAAGACATTTGACCTGGAGCTACTCAACCAGTAAGTGAACATCAGCTCTGACAGGAACCTGAAACTGCGCCCTTTATATGAACTTTACTATATTCCTCAACACACAGACTCATCAGCAGACTTTGAAATTTTAAGTTAATTTATTTTGTGAAAGTTCGTGAATCTTTGAGAAGGCAACAGGGAGCAAAGTCTCCTGCTGTATGTGACATAGTGATGATGGGAAGGCCAGAATCCATTCATGGCGCCGATTCTGGCCGCTGCAGCTTCATGCTTCAGATTCACAATTTCCCATCTCTGCACTTAGAGAATCTCCAGCTATAGCCTTGTCTTCCTTTCCCAATAATAGCTGGGCTGATCTATATTGGTTACGCACGGCCTAAACAATAGCACTCACAAACACATTCTCTCTCGCTGACTCACTCGGGTCCCTGAGTCTCACAGACACACACTGGAGGGGGCTGCATTCGTTGCCATGGTGATTGCTGCAAAGCTACGTGAACTTGCTGTTGATGAGAGTTTTGAAGCTGAATTTTGTCTGCATCACACTTCCTTCATCTTCCAAACCCCAGTCTTACCTTTAGTTTCGGAGACACTGGATGAGATGGCAGATGGCTCCATTATCTCCACTTAGCACTGTTACGCCATGCTTAACCTGGATGTCTGGTGCAGTCCTGAGCTTCCCTGTCTCTCATACACACACATACCAGCCGAGGTTAAGCTCCAATCCTCAGTCCCTGGTAAGTTACCTGACTACAGCTAAGGTAACAATTATGCTGCTGCAGTCCCCTCAATGTCCCTCAGTTAATGAGGGGAGGTTCACCTGATTCTTGTTTCTCATCATTATTCAGTGTGATCTTCAGGGATCTGGAAGCATTGGATCATAAATTCATAGATCATCACAACACAGAAGGCAGCCACTTGACCCATCAAGTCCATGCTGGCTCTATGTAGAGGAGACGGTTAGCATGCTCATCAAATTGTACCAAAGGGAGCAGAATGAGATTTAGGACATTTATCATGGAGAAGCTGTTCACTGGTTGCCTGACTGCAATTCCTTCATGCTAGGCTTCTGGACCTTGTTTCTACCGAGCATTTAAACTGTGCGTCTTGTAACATGCACATCCTTCTTGCGCAGTTGGTTCAGGGTGAATTCCCGTTCCTCATTGTCACATAGGGCCTATGGATCTTTGGATCCTCTCTACTCTGTCTCGGAGATAGATTGTTTTTGACATTGTTGTCCTGTTAATAAGATGCCATCTGATGTGTGTTTGAAATGTCATAGAAACTGTGACTGTTCCACAGAATCTCCATATTTAAATTTAAACTTGCTAACACAGGGATGTTAAACAACCCTCTCAAAATGCCAATGTTTTTGGTTATGTTTTTGGGGAACATTGACAGTCACAGTAAATCTCAGCCAGTCTCTGACTGACAGTGTAGTGAGCACAGGTGGGAAGGAGAATGGAAGCACATCATGTAACTGACCTTGTGACAATTACACAACACTCAGATTCCGTGCCCTGCTACACAAGAACCAATTAATCATATCTGCTCAGGGTCACAATCTCCGTTTCCCACCCCCACACTCTTTTCAATTCCCACACATATTCTATTTAACATTCTATTACTGATTCCAAATCTAAACTCTATGCAGTTGATGAGTTTTGGTGCTAGGTGCTATTTTAAATGAACCCAGATTGACAGGAGGAATGTACCCTTCTTCACTTGGCCCTGAAATGTACTTGAGGAAAAATCAACCACCCGACCAAACCACCCATTTCCCCACATCACATCAAACTTAGTCTCAGGGCAGCTGTCAGATATGGAATCAATGCTGCCCCAGTGCAAGGGAGCTTTACAAGAGGTGAGTGACTTGAATGGGAATTTGCAGGTCGTGGTGTTCCCAAACATCTGCTGCCCTTGTCCTTCTAGATGGTAGAGGTTACGGGTTTGGAAGATGCTGTTGAAGGAGCCTTGGGGAATTTCTGCAGTGCATCTTGTAGATGGTACACACTGCTGCTACTGTATGTCGGTGGTGGAGGGAGTGAATGTTTGTGGATGGGGTACCAATCAAGCGGCTGCTTTGTCCTGGATGGCATCAAGCTTCTTGAGTGTTGCTGGAGCTGCACTCATCCAGGCAAGTGGGGAGTATTCCATCACAACCCTTGTAGATGGTGGACAGGCTTTGAGGAGTCAGGAGTTGAGTTACTCGTCGCAGGATTCTGAGCCTCTGACCTGCTCTTGTAGCCACAGTATTTATATGACTAGTCCAGTTCAGTTTCTGGTCAATGATAACCCCTGGGATGTTGATAGTGGGGGATTCAGTGATGGTAATGCCATTGATCATCAAGGGGCTATGGTTGGATTCTCTCTTGTTGGAAATGGTCATTGCCTGGCACTTGTGTGGCACGAATGTTACTTGTCAGCCCAAGCCTGGATATTACTCAGGTCTTGCTGCATTTGTACATGGGCTGCTTCAGTTATAGCTTCTTCTCTCATGGGTTTCCAGAGTTTCCCAAACCTCACAACTACTGGTACCACATCAATTGTCACCACGTCAACTTCCAGTGTCACCAGCAGCAGTAATGCAGCCAGAGCAACCACAGGTTTGTCAGTTGGTCAGTCACTCAGTAAAACTCGGACAACCAGCCTGATATCCAATTCCAGCCAGAGTGACACAGGTCAAGAAGCAGAATTTTCTTCATACAGTAAGTTTTTATCAAAGGATGTGGGGATGGGAACAAAATGTGCTTCATTATCACAATCTTATAGATGGAGTTATAGAGTTTTGCAGCACTGGAGCTTTTTGAGGAGGTAACAGAGAAGGTTGATAAGGGAAACACTGGAGATATGGTGCATATGGATTTGATACAGTACCATACAACAGACTTGTGAGTAAAATTCTATCTCATGGAATAAAAGGGAAAGTAGGCACTTGGATAAGAAATTGGCTGAATAACAGGAATCAGAGTAGTGATAAATGGTTGTTTTTCAGATTGGAAGAAGGTTTGTAGTGGAGTTCCCCAGGAGTCTGTGTTGGGATCCTTGCTCTTCCTGATATATATTAATGACCTGGACCATGGTGTGCAGGGCAAGATATCAAAATTTACAGATGATACAAAGATTGGAAATGTTGTCGACTGTGATGGGGCTAGTCTCGAACTTCAAAAGGACATAGTCATGTTGGTGGGTTGGGAAGACAATTGGCAGATGAAGGTCAATGCAGAAAGGTGTGAGGTGATTGGCTTTGGCAGAAAAGATATGGTGAGACTGTATAAAATAAAGAGAGAGCCTCTAAAGAAGCTACAGGAACAGAGGGACCATGGTGTATATCTAAATGGCTAACTGAAGATGGATGGACATGTTGAGAAAGCAGTTAATAAAGCATATCGTATCTTAGGCTTTAATAATAGGGGCACTGAGTACAAGAGTAAGGAGGTCATTTTGAACTTGTATAAGACACTAGTTAGGCCTCATCTGGAGTACTACGTCCAGTTCTGAGCATCATACTTGAGGAAGGATGTGAAGGCATTGGAGAGAGTACAGAGGAGATTCACAAGAATGATTCCTGTGATGAAGAACTGTAGCTATGAGGAGAGATTGGAGAGGGTGGGACTGTTTATCTTGGAGAAAAGAAAGCTGAGAGGAGGCTTGGTAGAGGTGTTCAAGATCCTGAGGGGTATGGACTGGGTAAATGGTGATAAACTGTTCCGTCTCCACAATGCATCATGAACTAGAGGGCACAGATTCAAATTAATTGGCAAAAGGAGTAAATGTGATGTGAGGAATTTTTTTTTTTCACCCAGAGGGAGTTTTGCAGTTTGAATGAACTTCCTGAAAGGGTGGTGGAGGCAGGTTTGATTGAGGTATTCAAAAAGGGAATTGGATTGCTACCTGAAAAGAGAGAATATACAAAGTTACGGGGATAAGGCAAGGGAGTGGGACCAGGTGGAATGCTTAGTCAGAGAGTCAGTACAGACTCGATGGGCTGAATGGCCTCCTTCTGCACTGTAAAGATGCTGTATCTGAGGAGTCGTGAATGATGCTGAACATTGTGCAATCATCAACGAACATCTCCACTTCTTACCTTATGATGGATGGAAGGTCATTGATGAAGCAGCTGAAGATGGTTGGGCCGAGGACATTACCCTGAGGAACTCCTGCAGTGATGTCCTGGAGCTGAGATGATTGACCTCCAACAACCACAACCATCTTCCTTTGTGCTCGGTATGACTCCAACCAGTGGGGAGTTTTCCCCTGATTCCCATTGACTGCAGTTTTGTTCGGGCTCCTTGATGCCACACTCTGTCAAATGCAGCCTTGATGTCAAGGGCAGTCACTCTTACCTCACCTTGGGAGTTCAGCTCTTTTATCCATGTTTGAACCAAGGTTGTAATAAGGTCAGGAGTTGAGTGTCCCTGGCAGAACCCAAATTGGGTATCAGTGAGCAGGTTAATGCTGAACAAGTGCTGCTTGATAGCACTGCTGATGACCCCTTCCATTACTTTACTGATGATGGAGAGTAGACTGATGGGGCAGTAATTGGCCGGGTTGGATTTTTCCTGCTTTTTGTGTACAGGACATACCTGGGCAATTTTCCACATAGACAGGTAGATGCCAGTGTTGTAGCTGTACTGGAACAGCTAGGGGCGTGGCAAGTTCTGGAGCACAAGTCTTCAGTACTATTACTGGAATATTGTCAAGCCCCAAGGCATTTGCAGTATCCAGTGCCTTCAGCCATTTCTTGATATCACATGGAGTGAATGGAATTAGCTTAACACTGGCATCTGTGATTCTGGGTACCTCCAGAGGAGGCCAAGATGGATCATCCACTTGGCACTTCTGGCTGAAGATTGTAGCAAATTCTGCAGCCTTATCTTTTACACTGATGTACTGGGCTCCTCCAGCTTTGAGGATGGGGATATTTGTGGAGCTTCCTCCTCCAGTGAGTTGTTTGTCCACCACCATTCACGACTGGATGTGGCAGGACTGCAGAGCTTAGATCTGATCCGTTGGTTGTGGAATCGCTTAGCTCTATCACTTGCTGATAGGTCACTTCCTTTGGCACGCAAATAATCCTGTGTTATAGCTTCACACCTCATTTTTAGGTATGGTGCTGCTCCTGGCATGCCCTCCTGCACTCTTCATTGAAGCAGGGTTGATCACCTGCTGATGGCCCACAGCTCCTCATGGATGCCCAGTCTTGAGTTGCTAGATCTGTTCAAAATCTATCCCATTTAGCATGGTGGTAGTGCCACACACATCATGATGGAGGGGCATCCTCAATGTGAAGGCAGGATTTCATCTCCACAACAACAGTGTGGTGGTCACTCCTACCGATACTGTCATGGACAGATGCATCTGCAGCAGGCAGGTTGGTGAGAATGAGGTCAAGTATGTTTTTCCCTCTTGTTGGTTCCCCTGCCACCTGCCACAGACCCAGTCTGGCGGCTATGTCATTTAGGACTCGGCCAGTAGTGGACAGTAGTAGTGATGGACATTGAAGTCCCCCACCCAGGGTATATTCTGTGCTCTTGCCACTCTCAATGCTTCCTGGGCCCCCCAGGGCAACTCCCTCCCAACTGTTTACCACTGTGCCGCCACCTCTGCTGGGTCTGTGCTGCCAGTGGTTATGGTGGAGTCTGGGACATTATCTGTAAGATATGATTCCAAGAGGGTGGCTGTGTCAGGTTGTTGCTTGACTATTCTGTGAGATAGTTCTCCCAATTTTGGCACAAGCTCCCAGATGTTAGTAAGGAGGATTTTGCAGGGTCAACAGGGCTGAGTTTGTTGCTGTTGTTTCAGGTGCCTAGGTCGATGGCAGGTGGTCTGTCCGGTTTCATTCCTTTTTTTGTGACTCTGTAAGCAGATTGTTACAACTGAGTGGCTTGTTAGGCCATTTCAGAGTCAACAACTTGACATGTGAGTCACATGTCAGCCAGACCAGGTAAGGAGGACAGATTTCCTTGTTGTAAGGACCCATCTGGTTCACTGATCCCTTAGATGGGTTTTCACATCAATCAACAATGATTTCATATTATCAGTAGTCTTTTAATTCCAGATTTTTAGTGAATTCAGATTCCCCCATCTGCTGTTGTTTCCCCAGTCTCCGGGTTACTGGTCTAGAAACAATACCACTACGCCACTGCCTCCCCACCTAACACTGTGCTGTACCTGTCCTGGGAGTGTTTGATGGGGACAGTGTAGAGGGAGCTTTACTCTGTATCTAACCCTGTGCTGTACCTGTCCTGGGAGTGTTTGATGGGGACAGTGTAGAGGGAGCTTTACTCCCTATCTAACCCTGTGCTATGCCTGTCCTGGGAGTGTTTGACAGTGATACTGTTGTTATAAGTGTTCCATTCACTACAACAGACATCCCTTACCTCGGCAACCAGAAAAAATGATGGTATCCATTGAAAAGAATTGAGCAAGAGATAATGTTGCATTTGTGCTGCTTAGTGATGCTGTTGATGTGAATGTGAAGCAGGCTGTGAATTTCAGTAATTACTGGGGGTTGTGACTCACAAGCCTCTGTATCTGTTCTAAACACGCTCACCCTGCAGTGACTCAGTGACATCAGTATCTAAAGCTCCCCGTGTTCCAGAAAATTCACTGAAATCTGGAATTCTCTTCCAGTCTGGATGCTGGGGACAATTACAATTTCAAACTTGAGACTGACTGATTTTTTGAGGGAAGAGCCTTGTGGAATATGGAAACACAAATTGAATCCCCTGACAGTATACTGGACCCAGGAGCAACTCCCCTGATCCATGACTTAGCGACGCACCTCTCCCCCACACCCCAGAAACTGGTCCTGGTCCTGGACTCTGTGACCCTCCCATCTCCAAACCCATGATGCCTGGGCCCATCTACTTCAAGCTTATAGAAGGAAAATGTGAATTCTCATTGCTCTTCACTGACAGGCCCTGAGGCCTTACCGGCTGAGGCTTGAGGCCCAAACTCCAGGCAGTCTCGTTCGCCTGCAGAGATTGAACCATCTACATTCATTTCTCCTGATCACTTGGAGACCAGTTTGGTGCATTATGCAAACCCTGAGATTAATTTCCTCATCAGAACATTTTCAGCTCCTCAGGGGACTTTGACAGGATTCCAGTATCCAATCCAGGTTATTCTGGGTGCTGAAATGTGAGATGATTCTTTGGAAGCTCTTTCACAGCTCAGCTTCTCTATGAGTCTACTCCAAGAGTGCATTGAACCTACCTCTGCCTAAAGAAGAATGATTGATCCTCCTGAGGATAGAAGAGGGGAGATGGGTTTTCATCGCATTAGATTACATGAACAGGTTCCCCTTACATCTCGGAGTGGTCTGCAGGGGGACACATCAATCAGAGAAAGCAGACCTGCCCTCCACTTTACACACAGTACAGAAATGGAAGTCACCAGGGCAAGATGGCTTGCTACATATGAACATTGAGTATCACAATATATACACTCTCCAGCCCATCTGAATTCCTGGGCAAGGCAGAAAACAGATTAAAAACAGATTTAAAACTCAAACCATTCAGGGAAAAATCTCTGGAAATTTCCTCCACACCATCCCCTGTAACAATGGAAACAAGTCCAGGCGATCACTTTGGCCTTGAATTCTCTTAAGTACCTAACTACACTTCTGCAGAGAGACCACAGGTTCAGAGGGCAGTTTGCGGTAACTGTTAGGTTAGCAGATATTGGGTAATTATCAGCTTCAATAACAGGACAAAGTCACAGCACTCAGTTCCCTTCCTGCAGGGGATCAAAGATGTTGGTGTCGCTTTCCAAGGCAGCAGTGACCTGAACAGACTGAAACTGAGAGCCACTCTTATCTCACTTGGCTCATTCACAGAATGGAATATGTCCCATGCAATAAATTATTCCCACCAAACTGCTGACTGATTTCCCTGTCTGGCCCCCATGTTCGTTGATATTGTTACGATTCCCTCCCCTTGAATCTTGTTCCACTCTCCCCATTCAAATCTGCCGCTGTCACCTCTCTCAAGCAACAACAATTTATATTTATATAGCACCTTTAATATCATAAAACATCCCAAAGTGCTTTACAGGAGCATTATCAAAGCAAATTTCAAATCTTGGGGACTAGGCAGCAGAAGGTGCGACCATCAATGCTGGAGTGATTAAAATCACTCAAGAGGCTAAGATGATAGAGGAGCACAGAGACCTCGGCGGGTTGGGGGCTGGAGGAGATTACAAAGATAGGGAGGGGCAAAGCCATGGAAGGGTTTGAAAACCAGGGTGAGAAATTTAAAACCAAAGCCTTGCTTGGCCAGGAACCGAAGCATGTTAGTGAGCACAGGGTTGACAGGGGAATAGGACTGGCTATGAGTTAGGACACACGCAGCATAGCTTTGGACTATATCAAGTTCACAAAGTGTGGAATGTGGGAGACACACAGGAGTGAATTGAAATCCTCAAGTCTAGAAATAACAAGAGCAGGAATGAGGGTTTCAGCAGTGGATCAGTTGAGACTGGGGCGGAGTCAGGCAATGCTACCAATCTGGAAATAGGAGGTGATGCTATGGACTTGTGGTTGGAAACTCATCTCAGGGGTAAATATGAGATCAAGGTTGCAAACAGTCCAGTTTAGTCTTTGACAGTTCCACAGGGAAGGAAGGAGTTTGACGGTGAGAGAATGGGTTTTGTGTCAGAGACCAAAGGCAGCAATGACCAATATTTAAGTGGAGGAAATTTCTGCTCACCCAATGCTGGATGTCGGACAAGAAGTCTAATAATTTAGAGACAGCACAGAAGAGTCAAAAGAGGTGGGGGTGGGGTAGAGCTGGGTGTCATCAGTGTACATGTGAAAACTAATACTGTGCTTTCAGATGATGTCACCAAGGGGCAGCATGTAGGTGAGACATAGGAGAGGGACAAGGATAGACCCTTGGGTAACTTAGAAGTAACAGTGCAGGGACAGGAAGAGAAGCCATTACAAGTGATTCTCTGGCTATGATTAGACAAGAACGGATTCAGGCGAGAGCAATCCCATCCAGCTGGACGATGGTGGAGAGACGTTGGAGGAGGATGATGTGGTCTAAAGGATCCTGCATCCGATACTATGAAGCAGGTTTCGTAGTCTTGAGTACATTAACAGCAAGTTTTTATTAACAACTCATAACTATATACAGTAGAGGGTACAGGTAAGGAGCTGTACCTAGGTCTTTACACATCTCTGTCCATCTCTAGACGGACCCTGGCTCAAGGCCATATGCTTTCTTACATCACAGTGTGGGCGGTATTGTACTCAGTCCCACATTAACCCTGTATGTACCAGACCCTACTACTACACTTCCTCCAAGCCTTTATCCCATGGATATGAATTACTTTAGTTTACTTCAAATTTTACATTGTTGTAAGTCTTGTGCATTTCCCTTATCGGTACAACCTTAATGCTATTCCAACATTATTGCTACTACAGTATTAACATTAACATCATTCTCGCCATCCCAACTGCTCCCTTCAAGTCCTTGAAGTTAGAGGTTCAGGTGGTCTGGAGGCCTTACAGCCCTTCCACATCTTGTTCACCTTTCTGTCAGGAGAGTGGTAGAGGCTCTGGTGATTCTGATTCCTATTGTTGGCTCAGAGGTTGGACTGGCATTTGGGTAAGGTTTCATTCTTTTCTTCCACTGCTTGATGTTAAACCACACCTGATTGGTCTGGCGGGTTTGGCGGTGTATGTTGTTGTGATTCTTGATCGTCTCTTGCAGAGTGGATGAAAATGGTATTCATCTGCTTGGCCGTGCCTTTTTTCCTTTTTCTGTTTGAGCTGTCAGGAAGCTGTCAGGCTGAGGAAGAGCGATCCTGTGGCAAGAAGAAGATTGAGTAGCATGGTCACCTTTGTTTTTTGCTGTTGATGGTGCGAGACTGCTGTGAGGTTCCGGCATCCCTTGTGAGTCTGGCACGCTGGCTGGAAGTTGCTGTGTGTACCCAGTGGTTGGTGTGTGTCTACCAACTGCACCATCATCATAGTTGGAGGTAGAGACTCCTTAGACTGTTGATTCTTCTGTGGTACCACTTCCACTGGAGATATCATGGTAATCTCATGTGCGGTAGGTTGGTCTGACCATTGAGGACTCTCACAGACCTGGACTAATGATGGACAAACCAGCTCCGCAAAAAGAGAAGTGAGATCGCAGGCGAAATCAGAATCTGAATACCCTTTAGTGTTTGAGGACTCAGGACTGTGCTGTGCTGGCTGGCTAACGATGGTGGCAGTCTTGACATCTGCCGTTTGGTGGACCCTACTGAGTAACCCTAGTCAGGAGAGAAAAAGGCTGATTCCAGGCAACGTACATTAGCTCAAAGATCTGTTTGTTGTTCCATGTTGTATTCTCTCCACTGATCAGATTTTCCTTGGCCCTATCTAATTCCTCTGTGCTACCTTACAAGGCCACATTCTGTAATTGTGCTTCTGCCAATTGTTTTTGAAAGATCTCACGCTCTTTAGTGAGAACTTTTACCTTCACTTGCCAATCCATGTTCTTGATTTTCATCTCCTTGTTATCCCATCTCTTTGGGAATGTAATATTTTTCCAAGGTTCCTTCCAAATGTGCAACTGTTTCCTTCGGCGCTGCAGTTTCCTGCTTGGGCCTCTTGGCTTCCCCCCGGAGTAGTGAACATTCTAGAGTCTTCTCTGAAAATTGAGTTGTCTGTCCTTTCAGCGTGGCATTAAATTCATTTTGTCTCACTTCGAAATGTGAAGGTCCTTCAATAGGTTTTCCTCTTCATTGCGAAGCTCAAGTAGTTTCTCTTGAATTTTCTTATAGTTTAGCAGAGTCTCGTTAAGTTTGTTCCACTGTTCTGCCATTCTGCTGCTCAAGGTATTCTTTATTCCATTGTGTTGCTGAGGAGCAATGGATTGTTTTTGAATCTGATCCTGAAGGACAATTAGCTGCTCTTTCAACTGTTTATTTTCTAGTTCAGATCTTGTCTTCTGAATCTGTGTGTCAGTGTATAGCTTTGTCATTGCTGATAGCTCCAACGCAGCTTTTTTTGAAATAGCATTTATCGGCTTTTCCAACTCCTCCTGTTTTTCCAGAGGCACATAGTGGCTTGTCAAAAAGTCTTTCAGGGCAATGAGCTCTGTGACTCTTTCTTCCCTGCTGTCGTGCCTCGCAGTACTGTAGGTTGAGTTCATCCAACTCAGCTTTGACGTAAACATTTTCTGAGTGAATCTCTTCTTTTTCTTGGTCTGCCTGGTGCAGGGCTTTACCTTGCCATTCACTGCCAGCCACTGGTACAGTTCTGGAAAAGTGTCCACGTCTTCGAAAAGGAAACCATTTGGGATTTCTGCTTCAGGTTCCCCATAAAGATATATCATTGGGGCTTCTGGAGAGTTCCATGTCTCTCTGGCACCCTCATGTGGTTTGTTTGGGTGCTGTCTTTTGCTTGACTGTTGTTTTGCTAGGGGTTTCCTAGGCCTCTTTTTAAGCTCTAAACTCTCCTCAGCTGGAAGCTTAAAATCTTCATCAAAGACTGTTAACAGTTTCCCCGAGCTGGTTTTGGATTCATCAATGCCTTACACCAGGACAACGTGATTCGCAAGATCACCAAGTAAGTAAAAAGACCTTGTTAATCTGGTGTTCCTCTGAAGTCTGATGTGCTCAAGTAATGTAAAAAATTTGCTTCACCAGGATGCTAAACGTCCTGCTGGATTTGGCCCTCGGGTTGGTCCAGTGAGTTGGATTTGTCGTTCATTTTTTGACGATGTAAAAAGTGGGATACAGTTTTAAGAGATTCCAGGCTTCCAAGGTGGCGTCGCCATTCACTGCCGAACAATGAACCTTCCCGTACTTGCCAGTTTTTGGTGGGCTGCCTGCCTGAAGAAAAAGGGGCCACGACAGCTGCATGGGTCAGCTGGCTGCCTTAATTTAATCAGTTGTATAGCGTTATGAGTTGGGACGTGTAGAAAAGAGTCACAGGTTTGCTGTTTAGGAAATTGGACAGTTGTGAGGTACCCGAAATAGGCAAAATTAACTGTTCATTTTTAAATTTTTTCTTTGCCGACCTCAGAAGCCACCTGTTGAGACTCGGAGTCGGGGATTGGGATTAGTGACGGGTTTCTTCTGACTGGATTGTTGGAAAGGGGTTTCTCAGAACTGGAATTGGCTTGGAATTTAAAATAAGTTTATCTCACCCCTGCAGCCTGTGAGCTCTGCTTGCTAAAGCTGGACTTCCAAGGGAGATTCAATGAAGTCTTACGCTGGAGTAAAACTCCAGTAAAACTAGAGTCAACTGTGTCAAAGGCTGCAGACCGGTCAAGAAGGACGAGGAGGGAAAGTTTACCTTTGTCACAGCCGCAAAGGGTGTCATTTGTGACTTTGCTAAGAGCAGTTTCAGAAACCAGATTGGAGCGATTAAACGTGGAGTTCCAGGAATGGTGGGAATGGATTTGGGAGGTGACGACATGTTCAAGGACTGTGGTGGAAATGGAGCTGGGAGATGGGATGGGAGTTTGGAAGGACAATGGGGTCAAGTGTTGGTTTTTGAGCAGAGGGGTGACGACGACAGATTTAAAGGAGAGACGGACAACATCTGAAGAGAGAAACTCATCACTAATATCGGGTAACGTGGGGAGCAGGAGGGGAAGTTGGGTGATCAGCAGCTTAGTGGGAATAGGATCAAGGGAACAGGAGGTGGCTCAGAGATGGCATGAGGGGAGATCAGAGAGAAACTAAAGAAAGATGTGAGCTCAGGGATAGGGCTAGCGGGAGAATGAAAGGGAGTTTGGTCAGGTGAGCTAGTGAAAGGGAGTGACATGGCAGAGACAGCTGATTCAATTATCTTTGTCCAATGACAAAGAAATCCATGAGCTTCTCCCTTTTGTCTTTGCAGATGAGGG
This sequence comes from Isurus oxyrinchus, assembly GCA_026770705.1. NCBI lineage: Eukaryota > Metazoa > Chordata > Chondrichthyes > Lamniformes > Lamnidae > Isurus > Isurus oxyrinchus. Next base: position 139,516,033 of record JANJGN010000010.1, read on the forward strand.
TGGGAAGGAATGTGGGGTGGGTTGGGAGGGATTAAGAAAATGGTCTACAGTAGAGTAAAGAAGCTTGGATTATCTTTGCCTTCCAGGATGATTTTGTGATAGTGAGCAGTGTTAGCAGACAAGAGTGGGACCTGGTGATGCTTCATGTGGTCCAGTGAGATCTGGTGGTGAATGGCTAAACTAGCTGCCGGCCATGTCCTTTCAAATCTGCATCCTTTGGATTTAGGGGAGTGCAGATGAGGGCTGTATCAGGGGAATGGCCAGGGTGAGAGAGAGTAATGTGTTCAATGGAGACTTGGAAAGTAAAGGTGGAGCAGATTAGCAGCTGTGGAAATGTTGTAGTGAATGGGGAGGGCCCAAAGGATAAAAAATGGGATTTTGAGAGTGCAGTTGTAAGTGAAATAGGAGAGAGTCTTTTCCTGAGGCAGATACAGAAGGCGGTAGGGTTTGGAGGGGGAAGGAAGATGTGGGTAGAGAGCAAAGTGATCAGAGTTGGTCTTCCTTGTGATTGATACAATGGGAATAATGAGGCCACATGAGATGGCAAACTCAAGGGGGTGGCCATGAATATGGATTCGGGAATGTAGATGGAGGGTGAGATTAAGAGAGGAGAAGAGTACAGTGAGCTCAGAGGAGAGGGAGCATGATGTGTTGAGATAGAGATTGAAATCACTGAGGATGAGCGGTTACACATTGCAGTGGCTGAAGGAGGAAAGCAGTGAATATAGATAGCTCAGTGAGCACTAGAGAATGAAGATTAAGATGAGGGTTCAGATGAGGTGGAACTATGTGAGGTTCTCAAGGGAGGAGAAAGTGCTAGAGGAGTAAGAGGATAGATCAAGGTGTGATTTGGTGATAGGAGCTACACCTCCACCATGAGGCCTGGGTGGGGCAAGTGGAGGCAAATATATCCAGGGAAGGCATGAGCGCAGCAGGCATTAAAGAAGGCAAATGGTATGTTGGCCTTCATGGCGAGAGGATTCGAGTACAGGAGCAATTACTGCAATTACACAGGGCCTTGGTGAGACCACATCTGGAATATTGCGTGCAGTTTTGGTCTCCTTATCTGAGGAAGGATGCTCTTGCTATAGAGGGAGTGCAGCAAAGGTTTACCAGACTGATTCCTGGGATGGCAGGACTGACATATGAGGAGAGATTGAGTCGCTTAGGATTATATTCGCTGATGTTCAGAAGAATAGGAGGATGCTCTCATAGAAACCTATAAAATTCTAACAGGGCTAGACAGGGTAGATGCAGGAAGGATGTTCCTGATGGTGGGGGAGTCCAGAACCAGGGGTCACAGTCTGAGGATATGGGATAGACCATTTAGGATTGAGATGAGGAGAAATTTCTTCACCCACAGAGTGGTGAGCCTGTGGAATTCGCTGCCACAGAAAGTAGTTGAGACCAAAACATTATATATTTTCAAGAAGGAGTTAAATATAGCTCTTGGGGCGAAAGGGGTCAAAGGACATGGGGAGAAAGCGGGAGCAGGCTATTGAGTTGGATGACCAGCCGTGATTATAATGAATGGCGGAGCAGGCTCGAAGGGCTGAATGGCCTGCTCCTGCTCCTAGTTTCTACGTTTCTATGTTACAGGGTGATGTCATCACCCCTCGACCAGGTTTCTGTCATGATCATGGTATTGATGCAATCATCCACAATAAGCTCGTGGATGTCAAATGTTTTGTTCAAGAATGGACAGAAATTGTGCAGGAAGATGTGGAGAGGGGCATTGAGGGCTGGTACCACTGGATCAGTCCACAGGATCAGCTCTGGGAAGGGGGATTTGGACAGGAAGGCATTTGGGAAGATTAACCCTCAGCTGGGTAGCTGGGTGGGAATGTTGCTGAGAGAATAGGATTGGGTAGTTGGAGATATGGTTCATAAGGAGGTAGCATTGATGCCTCAATGAGCCTTTTGAGGGACATTAAGAGGGGCAGAGGGAAACTGCAGGTTTATCTAAGAGGCAGTCAAGTCTGGGGTAGCAGCAGAAAAGTAGGAAGGTTGAGGAATACTGAAGGATTGAAGTCGGGATTTGGGAAGGCAGAGTACCTAAGAGGAGAGAAATGAAAGGAGACGTGACAAGAGGCGAGAGGGGTCAAGGAGGGATGGAGAGGAAAGAAGTAAAAAAAGGGGAAGACAAAAGTGTAAGTTGATGATGGGCTCGGGTCTGGAGTGGCACAGGGAAAGCTCATGTTACATTGGCCTAGTTAGGTGGCAAATATTCAGATGCTTAAATTCTGGTCGCAAACAGGGATCAGGGAAAAGACAGTAGGAGAGATAAAGTCAGAGGTTGCATGGTGGGATAAAATTAAGGGAGGTAGAGTGAAGCTGACATGGACTGCTGTCCAAGTTTGGAGACAAGTGTGGCCACCAGGTTGACAAGTGAATTCCAGATGATGATGGAGTTATTTCCATGAAAATGATTGTGAACTTGGTTGTGGGACATAAGGAAGTCAAATACCACCATAAAATCCAGAAGTGGCAGAAAAATGTACTAAGTGGATCTATCCTTGGCCCCTTTCTATTTCTCATCTACATGATGGCCCTTGGTGACATCATCTGCAAACACATCAATTTTCACACGTACTGAGCATACCCAGCCAGACTGCACACCACTTCTCTCAATTCCTTCACTGTCTCTCAATTGGCAGACTGCTTGTCCAATGTTCAATACCGGATTAACAGAAATTTCCTCCAACTACTTATTGGGAAGTCAGAAGCCATTGCCTTCGGCCCCACCATAAACTCCATCCCTTAGCCGCTGACTCTATCACTCTTCCTGGACACTGTCTGAGGGTGAAGCAGTCTGTTTGCAACCTTGATGTTATATTTAACTCTGAGATGAGCTTTAGATCACATAGCCTCTACATCACCAAGACTACCTACTTCCACCTCTATAACGTCACCACCCCTGCCACAGCCAATCAGGTGCTGAAACCCTCATCCATGCCCTTGTTACCTTCGGGCTTGGTAATTCCAATGCATTCCTGACTGGAATCCCATCTTCTATTCATAAACTTGGGGTCATCCCAAACTCTGCTGCTTGTGTCGGAACTCCCACCTAGTCCTGTTCACCCATCGCCCCCATTCTCAGTGAGAACACTATACTGGCTCTTGTTTAAGCAGCGCCTCAATTTTAAAATTCTTATCTTTGTATTCCAGCCCCTCAATGCCTTGACCTTCCCTATATCCTGTCACCTGCTCCAGCCCTGCAGCCCTCCAAGAGCTCTGCATTCCTCCAATTCTGGCCTCTTGAGCGTCCTTGATTATAATCAGTCTGCTATTGGTGGCGGTGACATCAATTACTAAGGGCCTAAGCTCTGAATTCCCTCCCTAAACCTCTATCTCCCCCTTTTAAATACACCTTAAAACCTCCAACATTAGCCAAGCTTTTCATCACTTCTCCTAATATCTCCTTATGTGACTCAGTGTTAAATTTGTTTCACAATCACTCCTGTGGAGAGCCTTGAGCCATTTTACTGTGTTAAAGATACTTTATAAATACAAGTTGTTTCTTGCTGTAAATAAACAGAAGGGTTCTGAATATCACTGCGTTCTTTTCATCACTTTGTACAATGTGAGCAATTCACATAGACTATATTTATAGCAACAATGATTAGTGTATCTACACTGTCTTATTTGCAAACAAAATCAGAAGCTTTAAAGCAGATTACTTACCCTACCTTAGGTTACCTTACCGGATTTGGTTGATTGCATTAAACTAGGTATGATTGGGTTGGACTGGACTGGGATTGTGGGGTTTTATGCACTTGGAATTTCTTTGGGAATTCTTCCAAACTTCAACTTCAGTTGAAATTCTTCCTCTGATATTTCTATCAATCTTTTATGCTACATTATTGAGCTGAGTTGGGGTGAGTTTCTTTAGGTTGAGTTGAGTTGGATTGAGTTTGTTTGGGTTGAATTGAGGTGAGTTGGGTAGAATTTGTTTGGGTTGGGTTGAACTTCGGTAGAGTTGAGTTGAGTTGTGCTGTGATGAGTTGGGTTGAGGTGAGTTTGGTTGAATTGAAATGGGTTGTGTTGAGTGGGTTGGATTGGGATGAGTTGGGTTGGGTTGGGGTGGGATGAGTTGGGTTGGGTTGGGATGGGATTAGTTTGGTTGGGTTAAGATGGGTTGTGTTGAGTGGGTTGGATTCGGATGAGTTGGGTTGGGTTGAGATGCATTGGTATGGGTTGGGTTAGGATAGACATAAAAATAAGAGCATATGAAATAGGAATAGGTGTATACCATTTGGCATGTCAAGCCTGCTCTGCCATCCAGTAAGCTCAAGGCTAATCTGATAGTGGGCCTTAACTGCACTTTCCTGCCTGCACCACTCCCCACACCCCGCTGCTCCCTCCTCCCCCCACCCCATAGCCCCCACCATGCACACATGTACACACATACCCCATAGCCCTTGACTCCCGTATAGATCAAAAGTCTATCTAACTCAGCCTTGAACATATTAAATAGCCCAAGTTATACTGCTTTCTGGGGAAGAGAATTCTGAATACTAATGATCCCCTAAGATAAGAAATTCCTCCTAATCTCCATCTTAAATGGGTGACCCTTCTTTTTAAACAATGCCACCTGGTTCTAGACTCCCCAACAAGGGGAAACATCCTTTCAGCATCCACCTTGTCAAGTCCCCTCAAATGTTTCAATAAGATCACCTCTCCTTATTCTAAACTCCAATGGATATAGGCCCAACCTGCTCAACTTTTTTCATAAGATAACCCTTTCACCCCAGGAATCAGTCGAGTGAACTTCCTCTAAACACCTTCTAATGCAATTATATCCTTTCTTTAGTAGGAGGCCAAAACTGCATACTCCAGGTGCAGTCTCACCAAGGCCCTGTACAGCTATAGAAACACTTCCCTACTTTTATACTCGATTCCCCTTGCAATAAATGCCAACATTCCAGTTGCCTTCCTAATCACTTGCTGTACCTGCATACTGACTTTTATCATTCATGTACCAGGTCATCCAGATCCCTCTGTACTGCAGAGTTCTGCAATCTCTCTCCATTTAAATAACATGCTGCTTTTCTATTTTTCCTGCCAAAGTGGACAAGTTTGCATTTTCCCACATTATACTCAATTTGACAACTGTTTGCCCACTCAGTTAACCTGGCTAAATACCTTGGTAGACTCTTGATGTGCTTTTGACAACTTACTTTCCTACCTACCTACCATCATCAGCAAATTTAGCTACCATACATTCAGTCCCTTCATCCAAGTCATTAATATAGATCATAAATAGTTGAAGCCCCAGCACAGTTCTCTGTGGCACTCCAATAGTTACAGCTTGTCAAATGGTAGATGGCCCATTTATCCCTACTCCTTGCTTCCTGTTAGCTAACCACTCCCTTATCCATGATAATATGTTACCTCCCTACACCATATTCTTTTATTTTGTGTACTAATCATTGATGTGGCTCTTTATCAAATGCCTTTTGGAAATCCAGGTACACCACATCTACAGGTTTCCCTTTATAAACCTCATGTTACTTTTGGAGAGAAACTGTAGAATACTGTGGTACAGAGGGATCCAGGCATCCTTGTACATGATTCATAAAATGTTAGCATGACAGTACAGGAAGTAACTGGAAACACAAAGAGAATGTCAGCCTTTATTGCAAGGGGGTTGGAGTTTAAAAGTAGGGAAGTCTTGCTACAAATGTAGAGGGCTTTGGTGAGACCACATCTAGAGTACTGTGTACAATTTTGGTCTCCTTATTTAAGGAGTGATAAACTTGCATAGGAGGCAGTTCAGGAAGATTGGTTTCTGGGATGAAGGTGTTGTTTTGTTAGGAAAAGTTGAGCAGGTTGGGCCTATTGGAGTTTAGAAGAATGATAGGTGATCTTATTGAAAGATAGAAGTTCCTGAGGGGACTTGACAGGACGGATTCTATCCTTGTATCAGCAGCAAATTTAGTTACAATACATTGGAAGACAGCTTGGCTGAGTTTGGATGGGTTAGTTTGGAATGGGATGAGATTAGTTGTGTTGCTTAGATTGAGGTGAGAGAGGTTGGTTGGGTCGAGTTGGATTCCATTGGATTGAGTAGTATCAGGTTGTGATGAGTTGGGTTAAGTTGGGATGGGAGGAATAGGGTTGAATTGGGTTGGGATTGGTTTGATTTGGGTTGGGATATGTTAGGTTAAGTTGTGTTGGGATGTCTTGGGTTGGGTTGGGATGTGTTGGATTAAGTTGCGTTGGGGTGTGTTGGGTTGGGTTGCGTTGAGTTGGGTTGGGATGTGTTGGGTTGAGTTGGGTTGGGGTTGGTCTGGGCTGAGTTGTGATTGGTTTGGGTGGAGATCATTTGGTATTGGTTTAGATTGAGTTGGGTTGGGATTAGTTTGGGTTGGGTCTAGTTGGGTTGGTGTTGGTCTGGGCTGAGTTGTGATTGGTTTGGGTGGAGTTCAGTTGGTATTGTTTTGGGTTGAGTTGGGTTGGGATTGGTTTGGGCTGAGTTGGTTTGGGTTGAGTTGGGTTGGGATTGGTATGTGTTGGGTTGGGATGTGTTGGGTTGGGTTCAGTTGGGTTGGGATGTGTTGGGTTGAGTTGAGATGGGGTGTGTTGAGTTAGGTTGGGTTGAATTGAGTTTGGATGTGTTGGGCTGAGTTGGGTTGGGGTTGGTCTGTGTTGAGTTGTGATTGATTTGGGCTGAGTTGGGTTGGGATTGATTTGAGTTGAGGTGGGTTGGGGTTGGTTTGAGTTGAGGTGGGTTGGGATTGGTTTGAGTTGGGTTGAGTTGAGATGGGATTTGTCTGGGTTGAGTTGGGTTGGGATTGTTAGATTGGGATTGGTGTGGGTTGAGATGGATTGGGATTGGTTTGGGTTGGGATGCGTTGGGTTGAGTTGGGTTGGGATTTGTCTGGGTTGAGTTGCGATTGGTTTGGGTTGAGTTGAGTTGGGTTGAGTTGGATTGGGATTGGTTTGGGTTGGTATTGGTTTAAGCTGGGTTGGGTTTGGAAGTGTTGGGTTGAGTTAGGTTTAAAGTGGTTTGGGTTGAGTTGGGTTTGGAGGTGTTGGATTGAGTTGGGTTGGGATTGGTTTGGGTTGGGATTGGTTTAGGCTGGGTTGGGTTTGGAGATGTTGGGTTGGAATTGGTTTGAGTTGAGTTGGGTTTTGAGGTGTTGGGTTGAGTTGGGTTGGGATTGGTTTAGGCTGGGTTGGGTTTGGAGATGTTGGGCTGGAATTGGTTTGAGTTGAGTTGGGTTTGGAGGTGTTGGGTTGAATTGGGTTGGGATTGGTTTGGGTTGGGTTGGGTTGGGATTGGTTTGCGCTGAGTTGGGTTTGGAGGTGTTGGGTTTAGTTAGATTAGGATTGGTTTGTGTTGGGATTGGTTTGAGTTGGGATGTGTTGGGTTGATTTGGGCTGGGTGGGTTAGGTTGGATTTGTCTGGATTGTGCTAACATTAAATAGTTGACTTAGTAAATCACAGGTATGCTCATTGAATGGAAGACATTTGGCTTTATACTACATCAACAACTTGCATTTATGCAGTTGATTTAACATAGAAAAATGGCCAATTGTATTTCAGAGGAATGTAATCAAGTAAAAGTGATGCCATGCCAAGGAATGAGACTTTAAAAGGTGTCATAACCCTAAGATATGGAAGAGTTCATAACTTGTTAAATCAAACCTTACCCTTTTGCTTTAGAAAGTGGACTTTGCTGAACCAAAAGATGGCTGCTACAGATAACATGATTCACAAGTTGGCTACAGTTTCAGGGAATTTCCAACAGCAGTTACAGGACAAAAAGCTCAACCCTCATCCTTGTGGAATCTCATACCTCTCATTGTGAGGACACAACACAACCAACAAAACCAAGGACCAGCAGACTATCTGTCACCCCACACAGGAATATAACAAAGGGAGAGCTATCAAAATTCATTATACCTGCAAAGGTGCCAAATGCTACCATCTATCTCCTAATGGTTTTTGACCAGAGGCATAGAAACTGCTTGTTAGCCTGCAACTGGCTTATTAATGGACAACATCACATGACCTAAGCTTCTAGCCATTGGAACGTTTTAATAGGCAGAATTTTGCCCTTGGTGGGTGGGATTGGGGGAGGGGGGGGTGGGCAGGGGGTGCAGTCAGGAAGCTGACCGCCACCTATGATCGGGACCGGACCACGATTTCATGCTGATGAGCGAGCCAAGCGCGAACTTCATGCATATGTGTGAGTGAGCACTTCATAATCTCCCTGAGGTACAGAGGTGTCTCAGGGAGATGAAGCGTTTTTTAAAAAGGATATGGAGAAAATAAAAATGTGATAAAATATGTCCCCTCATGTGACTCTGTCACATGAGCAGGGATATGTTATTAATTCAATTCTAAAACTTTTCTTTTATTATCATTCACTTTTGGAAACCTCATCCTGCTCGTGAATGAGGTTTCCAAAAAAATGCAAAGGCCACTTGGCCTTTTTGCCTGCCCACCAACCATTAGGTTGGATGGACAGTGAAAAATCTAAGTTAATTGATTATTTAATGGCCTTAACAGGCCTTTTAATTGTTGGTGGGTGCGCTGCCAACTCCAGCGCACACCCACTGACTGAACTATCGATCAACTGTGCATTGATGTCTGCATGCTCAGCCAACATCAACACACGTCATTTCACACTTGAGCAGCCCAGGGGACCACCCGCCCGCCGAGTAAAAATTTCTACCCAATATTACATTTGCAGATTCATAATCAGTCTGCTGTCTAAACTCCAGCCTGCAAGCACCACAGCACAACTCCAGGCCGACCAAGAGCCTGCATCAAGTCTAAGCCTCCTCGATGCCTGTTTCTCTGGAAGATTCCTGCCATTGCCTGCTGAACAGATGAAGTCTCTGGATACCAACCTCATCTCGCTGTATCATCATCAGATTTAAAGGAATTCTGCAAATTCTGCTTCAACTAGCTGAACTGTAGCTTCTCTGTGAAGGAACCCTCACTGGACTCTGACTTTCTGGACTCTGGCAATCACGTGAACTGATATCCATATCTCTGGTGCTTTTTCTTTAAGTTATTCATAATTGTAAAAACTCCTCTTTCCACCTTGTCATTATGTGTTTGCGTGTTCGTGTATGTGTGAAGTTGCAACTATTCCCCAGGTTTGAATGTGTGAATAAACTATACTTCTGATTTAACCCTAAAGAGAGTTTGCTATGAATCACTTTAAAAATGGCCTCACAAACTGAGGGTTTGGGGAAACATGCCACAGTCTATTTCAAAAATTAAAACATCCCTGCTTATGGACAGGTGGTGAAGAAGTAAAAGTTCAGTTTTGCCTTTCTTGCCAGTCCATAACAAAAGGATGACTAAAACATTGATCAAGATGGTGTGAAGGAAGAAGGCAGAGGGGTACTGGTAGGCAATACCAGAGTGTGGAGCTCAGATGGCTGATGGCACAGCAGTGAATTGGCGGAGCACAAAGCATCAGAATTTTAAATTAAAGATGTTGCTGGCCTGGGAGCCAAAGCTGGCCAGTGAAGACAGGGTAATGGACGAGGAAGACTTGGGGTTGGAGAGGGTACAGGCAGCAGAGTATTGGACGAGCTGGCAATACAGAGGATTGAGTTATCAGCTTGTCCATGTCAACAATTGAGCAAATCTATTCTGGAAGTGACAGAGGCGTGGATGAGAGGTTCAGGGTGGGACAGGGACAGACACCTGCTGATATCAGGGAGATGGAAATAGATAATTTTTGTGATGAAGAGGATATGAGGTCAGAAGTTCAGCTCAAAGTCAAATAGGATAGCAGCACTGAGAACAGTCTGTTCAAACCTCAGGTCATGGACGATGTGGAGAGGGATGTCACTGATGGTTAGAGAACAGAGATTGTAGTGGGGATAGAATTCAATGACTTCGGGCTTCCCAATGTTCCAGCTCACCCAGTACTGGATGTTAGAGAAGCAGTGTGACATCTTAGAGATAGTGTAGGGGTCACAGGAGGTGGTGGTGAGATAGAGCTGGCTGTTGGATGAGTTAATAGAAGATTGATAAACCAGAGACAGACCGAGTCAGCAGCAATGCCTCAAAAAAGGAGTTTGTGGTTGCCAGACCAGAACAAAAAATACGGGAAACATGCAGCAAGCCCATCCATGAAAAAGAAAGGGCAATTTTAGGGTTTTATCCAGGAAAGATTTAAATGATTTCACCGTGATCCTGTAAGCTGCCTCTCTGTCAGAATGCTGGTGAACCTGCTGAGAGTTGCAGCAATATCTGAACTTAGGCCATTTATTATAACTAAATAAAATGTTTTCACCAACACATAGACACAAATACACACACGTGCACACAGGCACACGCACACAGACACACATACAGACACAAACACAGACATGCACATAAACACATGGGTACATACACACAAACACACAGAGACACACACACACAGATACACACACACGCACACATACAGAGACACAAACACACACTCACAACACACATAGATACACACACAAACACACAGATACACACAACACATACAGATACACATACACACACACACGGGCACAGACACAGACACACATACAAGCAGACAAACACCCAGACACGCACACAAACACACAGGCATATACAACACACAGGGGTACATATGCGCAAACAGATACACAAACACAAACACAGACACAGAGATATACACAAACACAGACACACATAACACACACAGATACACACACACACATGCACGCAGATACACGTATGCACACACAGATACACACACACACAGATATACACACACACAGACACAAACACACACAACACATATAGATACACACACACAAACACAGACACACACAACACACACAGATATACACACACACACACATGCAGATACACACATGGACACAGACATGCACACAAACACAGATACACACACACATAGACAAACTCACAGACAAACACACAAACACACAGACACACACAGCATAAACAGATACACACACGCACACAGATACACACACGCGCACACAGATACACACACACACACAAACACAGACACAAACACACAGACACACATGAAATACACGCATAGACACACACACAGGTATAGACATGCACATAAACACACAGACACACATACACAAACACACAGATAGACAGACACGCACACAAAGACCCAGTCAAAATGACACATAGACACAGACATACGTCTATCAACTTTAGTGATACACATGTATGTATGCACATATATTACGTTATATATTTTATATACAATATAGCTATTATAGAGACTATTACATATAGCTTCCAACATATATTAGTAAACACATATAAAATGCTTCCACACATTTACAACAATTATAATTATAATCTTATAGAAATGTAATGATCATGATCTGGAGTTGGTGGAGATTGAATGATGCCTGGTGTTGTTTTCAGTCTAACCCCACTATCTGGGGGTGGAGACGATAGTTTTTATTCTGTAGAGAGATTGGATGAATTAATGAACATTCTGCATCACAGCTGCTTCACTCTGCTGTTCACTGACAGTCACTCTGGGCCTTGAAATCCTACCTACCCCCCCGCACTGAGTCATCAATGACTCAGAGCTGTCGTTACTACAACTGGACAATATTCAGACAACAAATAGTTTATCAAGGAGCTAAATGATATGCTTTTTAAAGCCCAATGCCATCTGCTGCAACCTGCTGTGAACAAATAGGATGATATTAGGACAGTAAGGTTTGTCAAAGCAGCAGCTTCTAAGGAGTGCCTTAACTTAAGCGAGTGAGGTAGTGGTGGAGAAACTGGTGGAGGGCAGGTATAAATTCCAGAGCTGGGGTTTTTTAAATTCTTTCACAGGAACTGCGCTTTGCTGGCTGGGCCAGCATTTATTGCCCATCCCTAATTGCCCCTTGAGAAGGTGGTGGTGAGCTGTCTTCTTGAACCGCTGCAGTCCATGTGGTGTAGGTACACCCACAGTGCTGTTAGGGAGGGAGTTCCAGGATTATCACCCAGTGACAGTGAAGGAACGGCGATATATTTCTAAGTCAGGATGGTGAGTGACTTGGAACCAGAGAGAGTTACAGAGTCATTACTGGACAGGAGGAGGCCAATTGCCTCATCGAGTCTGTGCTGGAGGGGAACTTCCAGGTGGTGGTGTTCCCATACATCTGCTGCCTTTGTTATTCTTGGTGGTAATAGTCATGGGTTTGGAAGGTGCTGTTGAAGGAGCCTTGGTGAATTCCTGCAGTTCATCTTGTAGATGGTATACACTGCTGCTACTGTGCGTCGGTGGTGGAGGGAGTGAATGTTTGTGGATGTGGTGCCAATCAAGTGGCTGCTTTGTCCTGGATGGTGTTGAACTTCTTGTGTTGTGGGAGCTGCACTCATCCAGGCAAGTGGAAAGCATTCCATCACACTCCTGATTTGTGCCTTGTAGATGGTGGACAAGCTTTGGGGAGTCAGGAGGTGAGTTACTCACCGCAGGATTCTTAGCCTCTGTCCTGCTCTTGTAGCCACAGTATTTATATGGCTAGTCCAGTTCAGTTTCTGGTCAAAGATGATCCCCAAGTGGAGGTAATTGTTGGAGATGGTCATTGCCTGGCACTTATATGGTGTAAATGTTACTTGCCACTTGTCAGCCCAAGCCTCAGTGTTTCCAGGTCTTGATGCACAAACTGTTGAATTATTTGAGGAGTTCAACTGAACACTGCAACCATCAGCAGACACCCCAATTTTGACCTTATTATGAAGGGAATGTCATTGATGAAGATGGTTGGGTCTAGGACATTACCCTTATGTACTCCTACAGTGACGTCCTGAACTGGGTGATTGACCTCCAACAACCACAAGCACTATGTAAGAGGTGCTGAATGAGGGACAGTTTCTGTGTGTTACAGCTTGCTGTGAAGCATTGACAGGGAGCAAGAACTGCACCTAACCCTAAACTGCAAGCTCACAATGGCCAGGCACCATGACACAGCTTCAGAAATAACAACTAATTCAAACTAACCTTAAAATTAGAGCTCAGCCCTTCAGGGGTGATGCTAGGAAGCATTGTTCCTTCACCGTGGCTGGGTCAAAATCCTGGAACTCCCTCCCTACACCACATGGTCTGCAGTGGTTCAAGAAGGCAGCTCACCACCACCTTCTCAAGGGTAACTAGGGATGGGCAATAAATGCTGGCCCAGCCAGTGACGCCCACATCCTGTGAATGAATTTTTAAAAATTTACACGAAGGGGAATAGAAATCTGGAACTCTCTCCCGCAAAAAGCTGTGAATGCTGGAGTTAATTGGAAATTTCAAAAAACTGAGATCGATATCTTTTGGCTGGATAAGAATAACAAGAAATATGCATTTTCATATTGTCTTTCACCATCTCTGGATATCCCAGAGAGTCTTACAGTCAATAAAATATATTTTGAAGTGCAGGAAAAACAGAAAATATGGGAAATAATCAACAGGCCAGGCAGCATCTGTAGAGAGGGAAACAGAGTTAATGTTTCAGATCGATGACTCTGAAGAGCTCTTGACCTGAAGCATTAACTCCTTTCCTCCCTCGAAAGATGCTGCTTGACTTGCTGAGTATTTCCAGTATTTTCTGTTTCTATTTCTTAATTTTAATTCATTCACAGAGTGAGGGCTTTGCTGGCTGGGCCAGCATTTATTGCCCTTGAGAAGGTGGTGATGAACTGCCTTCTTGTGCTGCTGCAGTCCGTGTGGTGTAGGTACACCCACAGCGCTGTTAGAGAGGGAGTTCCAGGATTTTGACCCAGCGACAGTGAAGGAACGGCGATATATTTCCAAGTCAGGGTGGTGAGTGACTTGGAGGGAAACTTCCAGGTGGTGATGTTCCCATGTGTGTGCTGCCCTTGTCCTTCTAAATGATAGTGGTCATGGGTTTGGAAGGTGCTGTCGAATGAGGCTTGGTGAATTCCTGCAGTGCATCTTGTAGATGGTACACACTGCTGCTACTGTGCGTTAGTGGTGGAGGGAGTGAATATTTGTGGATGTGGTGCCAGTCAAGTGGCTGCTTTGTCCTGGATGGTGTCAGGCTTCTTGAGTGTGTTGGTGCTGCACTCATCCAGGCAAATGGAAAGTATTCCAACACACTCATAACTTGTGCTTTGTAGATGGTAGACAGGCTTTGGGGAGTCAGGAAGTGAGTTACTCATCACAAGGTTCCTAGCCTATGACCTGCTCTTGTAGCCACAGTATTTATATGGCTAGTCCAGTTCAGTGCTAAGTATGATTCCAACCAGCAAAGAGTTTCCCCCCTGATTCCTATTGACTCCAGTTTTACTCAGGCTCCTTGATGCCACAATCTGTCAAATGCTGCCTTGATGTCAAGGGCAGTCACTCTCACCTCACCTGATTATAATCTTTTTTTAGCATTGTAGAAATGAGAAGGGAAAGTTACTGAATGCAAAAGCACAGGATTCCAGTGATAACTTTTAAAATGGAAGAATTAAACTGTTTATTAAAAGAAAAGGAAAAGAAATTAAACATACAAAATAAAAGATACACAGTTAGAAAACATCTTACAAAATAACCCTCAAAATGCTTTATCAACGGTACACAATAAAACTACCTTTTTGGTCACAGCCCTTATAGATTCTTAACCATATAATCCAGGAAATATTACCCAAACTGAGAAATTGCTTTCCCTTTAAACAGAAGTACAATCCACGACTTTCCAGAAGAACTCCACGCTGATGTGGTTTTTCCAAAGGGAGATTTAAAACAATATGTTTCTCAGGATAAATATTCTCCTGGCCCAAAGCTGAGTTGCTTTCTTTAATTAACAGATTTTCAGTTTTTCAGCACACTCCAAAACACCAGAGCTGGCTTCAGTGGGACTCCCCCCACCCACTGCAACTCACTACAGCTGAAACCCCGTTTTAATAAACACTTGTTCACCCCTTTCATCTTAGTTCCTCGGTGTCTTTAAATATCTCCCTGAAAACTCAGGTCCCCAAATATCAAAACCTTTCCTGTTTCTATTTTACCTCTGTTTCGGGTCAATAAAATTTAAAACACCTGCCCCTGTTTACTCACAAATCTGTAAAATAAAAATGTTCTTTAGTACCTTTGAGGCTCCTTTGAAATGCAACAGCTACAAATCAATATCAAAACTTATCCCCAAATGCTAATTTCAGATCTACTCTGTTTCCTTGTAAGTTAACTCCCACCATAAGGCCTCATTACAAACTGCAAGAAGATAACACCTTTAGTTTTTCATCCCTGAGATTCTACAGACAATCTGACTCAAGCAACCTCACCTTTAATTAACCCTGGACACACAGACACAGCTTACCCTTACCTACACAGAATATAGACATAAACACAGAAATATAAAAATATACACATACCATCACATTACTGATGATGGAGAGTAGATTGATGGGGCAGTAATCGGCCGGGTTGGATTGGTCCTGCTTTTTGTGTATAGGACATACCTGGGCAATTTTCCACATAGCCAGGTAGATGCCAGTGTTGTAGCTGTACTGGAACAGCTTGGCTAGGGGCACGGCCAGTTCTGAGCACAAGTCTCCAGTACTATTGCTGGAATATTGTCAGGGCCCATAGTCTTTGCACCATTCAATACCTTCAGCCATTTCTTGATATCATGCGGAATGAATCGAATTGACTGAAGACTGGCATCTGTGATGTTGGGGACCCCCAGAGGAGGCCGAGATGGATCGTCCACTTGGCACTTCTGGCTGAAGGTTGTAGCAAATGTGTCAGCCTTATCTTTTGCATGGATGTGCTGGGCTCCCCTATCACAGCAGATGGGGATATTTGTGGAGACTCCTCCTCCAGTGAGTTGTTTAAATGTCCACCACCATTCACAACTGGATGTGGCAGGACTGCAGATCTTAGATCTGATCCATTGGTTGTGGAATTGCTTAGCTCTGTCTATCACTTGCTGCTTATGCTGTTTGGCACACCAGTAATCCTGTGTTATAGCTTCACCAGGTTGACATATCATTTTTATGTATGCCTGGTGCTGCTCCTGGCATGCCCTTCTGCACTCTTCATTGAACCAGGGTTGATTCCCTGGCTTGATGGTAATGGTAGAGTGGGGGATATGCCGGGCCATGAGCTTACAGATTGTGTTTGAGTACAATTCTGCTGCTGCTGATGGCCCACAGCTCCTCATGGATGCCCAGCCTTGAATTGCTGGATCTGTTTGAAATCTATTCCATTTAGCACGGTGGTAGTGCCACACAACACAGTTCAATAGTAAGTATTTATTAATTACAGAAACTATATACATAGGAACAGTAAAGTTCTGAGCTAGGAGCTGTGTCCATGCTTGCTTCGACACGCAGCTCTGTCCAACACTACAGTGACCACTAGTTGCTGGTCATATGTTCTCTTACATCACTGTGGGTGGTATTGAGACTCAGTCCTACATTAACCCTTTAGGTGCCAGACCCTTATACTACACTAGCCATGCTTCAGTCTTCATTCTGGCTTTGTCCTCAATCGGAATTCCTTAAATTTATCCATCACCACCTCAACAGCTAATGATGTGACAGTGATGAGCAGTTCAGATACTGTAATATTCATATTAGTGAAAATTATTCATCCACTAAGTAACAGGATACACCTGAGAATCACAGAATGACAGAATTGTTACAACACAGCATTTGGCCCAATGTATTTGGACTGGCTCTCCAAATGAGCAATTCACCTAGTGCCATTCTCTCACTTTCTCCCCGTAACCCTACACATTCTTCCTTTCCAGATAACAGTCTATTTCTTTTTTGAATGCTTCAATTGAACCTGCCTCCACCACACGCTCAGGCAGTGCATTCCAAACCCTAAACACTCGCTGCATGAAGAGGTTTTACCTCGTATCACTTTTGCTTCTTTTTCCAATTCCTTTAAATTTGTGCCCTCTCATTCTCAATCCTTTCACCAGTGGGAACAGTTTTTCCCTATCTATTCTGTCCAGACCCCTCAATTAGAATTCTTTAAATTTTGAATACCACTATCAGAATTCTTCTCAACCCTCTTTCCTCTAAGGCGAACAGTCTTAACTTCTCCAATCTGTCTTCATAACTGAAGTTCCTCATCCCTGGGACCATTCTTGTGAATATTTTCTGCACTCTCTCCAATGCCTTCACATCCTTCCAAAAAGTGCAGTGCCCAGAACTGGACACAATACTCCAGCTGGAGCTGAACTAGTGTCTTATAAAAGTTTAACATAGCCTCCTTGTGTACACAAGACCAAGTATATGATGGGTATTAGACAGTAAAGTGGTGGGAAGGGGTAATCATCAGTGCTATCAAGCGGCATTTGCTCAGCAATAATCTGCTCACTGATGCCCAGTTTGGGTTGCAGCAGAGCCACTCAGCTCCTGACCTCATTATAGCCATAGTTCCAACATGGTCAAAAGAGCTGAATTCCTGAGGTGAGGTGAGAGTGACTGCCCTTGACATCAAGGCTACATTTGACTGAGTGTGGCATCAAGGAGTCCTAGCAAAACTGGAGTCAGTGGGAATCAGGGGAAAACTCCCCACTGGTTGGGTCATACCTAGCACAAAGGAAGATGGTTGTGATTGTTGGAGGTCAGTCATCTCAGCTCCAGGACATCACTGCAGGAGTTCCTCAGGGTAGTGTCCTCGGCCCAACCATTTTCAGCTGCTTCACCAATGACCTTCCTTCCATCATAAGGTCAGAAGTGGGGATGTTCGCTGGTGATTGCACAATATCCAGCACCATTCACAACTCCTCAGACACTGAAGCAGTCCATGTCCAAATGCAATAAGACCTGGACAATATCCAGGCTTGGGCTGACAAGTGGCAAGTAACATTCGTGCCACACAAGTGCCAGGCTATGACCATCTTCAACAAGAGAGAATCCAACCATTGCCCCTTGATATTCAATGGCATTACCATCAATGAATCCCCACTATCAACATCCTGGGGGTTACTATTGACCAGAAACTGAACTGAACTAGCCATATAAATACCCTGTGGCTACAAGAACAGGTCAGAGGCTAGGAATCGTGTGATGAATAACTTAGCTCCTGACTTCCCAAAGCCTGTCCACCATCTACAAGGCACAAGTTAGGAGTGTGATGGAATAATCCCCACTTGCCTGGGTGAGGGCAGCTCTTACAACACTCAAGAAGCTTGACACCATCCAGGACAAAGCAGCCCACTTGCCTGGCATCACATCCACAAGCATTCACTCCCTCCCCCACCGATGCACAGTGGCAGCAGTGTGTACCATCTACAAGATGCACTGCAGGAATTCACCAAAGCTCCTTCGACAGCATCTTCCAAACCTACAACCACTACCATCTAGAAGGACAAGGGCAGCAGATAGATGGGAACACCACAATCTGGAAGTCCCCCTCCAAGTCACTCACCATCCTGACTTGGAAATATATCACCGTTTCTTCACTGTCGCTGGGTCAAAATCTTGGAACTCCCTCCCTAACAGCACAGTGGGTGTACCTGCACCACATGGACTGCAGCAGTTCAAGAAGGCAGCTCACCACCACCTTCTCAAGGGCAATTAGGGATGGGTAATAAAAACTGGCCCAGCCAGCGAAGCCCACATCTTGTAAAGGAATGAAGAAAAGAGCCAGGTGCAAGCGGGATATTAGTATACACAGGAGAGGTGCACAAGGAGTATTAGTGTACACAGGGCCAGGTACACAAGGAGTATTAGTCTACACACGACAGTTACCCGAGGAGTATTAGTGTACACAGGAGAGGTGCTTGAGGAGTATTAGTGTACACAGGACCAGGTACATGAGCAGTATTAGTGTCACAGGACAGGTACATGAGGAGTATTAGTGTACACAAAACAGGTACACGAGGAATATTAGTGTACGCAGGACCAGGTACCCGAGGAGTATTAATGTACACAGGACCAGGTACCTGTAGAGTATTTGTGTACACAAGACAGGTACACGAGGAATATTAGTGTGCACAGGACCAGGTACACAAAGAGTATTAGTGTACAACACAAAAACAGAACTGGGAATTACCTGGAAAAACTCAGCAGGTCTGGCAGCATCGGCGGAGAAGAAAAGAGTTGACGTTTCGAGTCCTCATGACCCTTCGACAGAACTTGATTTCGAGTCCAAGAAAGAGTTGAAATATAAGCTGGTTTAAGGTGTGTGTGTGTGTGTGTGTGGGGGGGGGGGAGAGATAGAGAGAGAGAGAGAGGTGCTTGTGTAGACAAACAAGCAGTGATAGAAGCAGATCATCAAAAGATGTCAGTGACAATGGTACAAAAGAACACATAGGTGTTAAAGTTAAAGTTGGTGATATTATCTAAACGAATGTGCTAATTAAGAATGGATGGTAGGGCACTCAAGGTACAGCTCTAGTGGGGGTGGGGGGAGCATAAAAGATTTTAAAATATTTAAAAATAATGGAAATAGGTGGGAAAAGAAAAATCTATATAATTTATAGGGAAAAAAAAGGGAAAAGGGGGAGACAGAAAGGGGGTGGGGATGGGGAAGGGAGCTCACGACCTAAAGTTGTTGAATTCAATATTCAGTCCAGAAGGCTGTAAGGTGCCTAGTCGGAAGATGAGGTGTTGTTCCTCCAGTTTGCGTTGGGCTTCACTGGAACAATGCAGCAAGCCAAGGACAGACATGTGGGCAAGAGAGCAGGGTGGAGTGTTAAAATGGCAAGCGACAGGGAGATTTGGATCATTCTTGCAGACAGACCGCAGGTGTTCTGCAAAACGGTCGCCCAGTTTACGTTTGGTCTCTCCAATGTAGAGGAGACCACATTGGGAGCAACGAATGCAGTAGACTAAGTTGGGGGAAATGCAAGTGAAATGCTGCTTCACTTGAAAGGAATGTTTGGGCCCTTGGACGGTGAGGAGAGAGGAAGTGAAGGGGCAGGTATTACATCTTTTGCGTGGGCATGGGGTGGTGCCATAGGAGGGGGTTGAGGAGTAGGGGGTGATGGAGGAGTGGACCAGGGTGTCCCGGAGGGAGCGATCCCTACGGAATGCCGATAAGGGGGGGGTGAAGGGAAGATGTGTTTGGTGGTGGCATCATGCTGGAGTTGGCGGAAATGGCGGAGGATGATCCTTTGAATGCGGAGGCTGGTGGGGTGATAAGTGAGGACAAGGGGGACCCTATCATGTTTCTGGGAGGGAGGAGAAGGCGTGAGGGCGGATGCGCGGGAGATGGGCTGGACACGGTTGAGGGCCCTGTCAACGATCGTGGGTGGAAAACCTCGGTTAAGGAAGAAGGAGGACATGTCAGAGGAACCGTTTTTGAAGGTAGCATCATCGGAACAGATGCGACGAAGGCGAAGGAGCTGTGGGAGTCGGTGGGTTTGTAATGGATATTGGTGGACAGTCTATCACCAGAGATTGAGACAGAGAGGTCAAGGAAGGGAAGGGAAGTGTCAGAGATGGACCATGTGAAAATGATGGAGGGGTGGAGATTGGAAGCAAAATTAATAAATTTTTCCAAGTCCCGACGAGAGCATGAAGCGGCACCGAAGTAATTAGTGTACACAGGCCAGGTATATGAGCAGTATTAGTGTACACATGACAGGTACATGAGGAGTATTAGTGTGCACAGGACCAAGTACCCGAGGAGTATTAATGTACACAGGACCAGGTACCTGTGGAGTATTAGTGTACACAGGATAGGTACCTGAGGAGTATTAGTGTACATGGGACCAGGTACATGAGTAGTATTAGTGTACACAGGACAGGTACATGAGGAGTATTAGTGTACACAAGACAGGTACATGAGGAGTATTAGTGTACACTGGACCAGGTACGCGAGGAGTTTTAATGTACACAGGATCGGGTACCTGTGAAGTATTAGTGTACACAGGATAGATACATGAGGAATATTGGTGTACACAGGACTAGGTACACAAGGAGCATTAGTGTACACAGGACCAGGTACATGAGGAGTATTAGTGTACACAGGACTGGTACACGAGGAGTATTAGTGTACACAGGACAGGTATATGAGCAGTATTAGTGTACACATGACAGTTACCCGACGAGTATTGGTGTATACAGGGCCAGGTACCCAAGCAGTATTAGTGTACACAGGACAGGTACACAAGGAGTATTAGTGTACACAGGACCAGGTACCCAAGGAGTATTAGTGTACACAGGACCAGGTACATGAGGAGTATTAGTGTACACAGGATAGATACATGAGGAATATTGGTGTACACAGGACCAGGTACACAAGGAGCATTAGTGTACAGGGCAGGTATATGAGCAGTATTAGTGTACACTGACAAGTACACAAGGAGTATTAGTGTACACAGGATCAGGTACCCAAGGAGTATTAGTGTACACAGGACCAGGTACATGAGGAGTACTAGTGTACACAGGACTGGTACACGAGGAGTATTAGTGTACACAGGATAGGTATATGAGCAGTATTAGTGTACACATGACAGTTACCCAGGGAGTATTGGTGTATACAGGGCCAGGTACCCAAGGAGTATTAGTGTACACAGGACAAGTACACGAGAAGAATTAGTGTACACAGGACAGGTACACAAGGAGTATTAGTGTACACAGGACCAGGTGCCCGAGGAGTATTAGTATACACAGGATGAGGTACATGAGGGGGTATCAGTGTACATAGGACCAGTTACATGAGGGGTATTAGTGACACAAGACCAGGTACATGAGAGGTATTACTGTACACAGGACTAGATACATGAGGACTATTAGTGTGCACACGACACATACATAAGGAGTATTAGTGTACACAGGACCAGGTACACGAGGCGTTCTGATGAAGAGTCATACGGACTTGAAACATTAAACTCTGTCTGCCTCTCCACAGATGCTGTCAGACCTGCTGAGTTTTTCCAGCAATTTTTGTTTTTGTTTCAAATTTCCAGCATCTGCAGTACTTTGCTTTTATCTTACACCAGGAATATTAGTGTACAGAGGGCCTGGTACATGAGGAGTATTAGTGTATACAAGACCAGGTATATGAGGGTATCAATGCACAAAAAAATACAAGGACACTAGAAAGGGAACAGAAAATATTGACCAGAATATTGTCAGTAATAGAAGATTAGAGCTAAGGAGGAAGACTCAGAGGATTGAATCAGAGAATCTAGATTGTGGATAAAAGTTAATGGACAAATCTAAAAGCGATTTTTATCATGATTAAAAGTTTTGAGAGGGTTAATAGTGATGGATTGTTCCCACTGGCTCAGTAACAAAGGAGAAGAGATTGAGGATTATCCCAGGAAGAATGGAGGAGAAGTTAGAAAACATGTTTTCTTTCAGAGATTTATTAGAACAGTGAATTATCTTAGCACAAGGGAGGACAGAGAGTGAGGCTCTTTTTAACAGGAAATTGGTTAGGTATTTTATACAAGGACAGGGAGACAGATCAGGAATTGGGATTAAAGCAGGGAATTTTGCTGATGGTAAAACTCCCACAGACATGGAGTTGGGTTCCACATGTAGACCGACAGGGTCCAGCTCCATTTCCCATCAGCATCACTTCTCCCCGATCTGTGCCTGTGCTGTCAGGCTGTTTGTTCAATACTCAGTATTGCGGGAACTGCGATTTTCCAGATGAATATTTGTAACCCTGCCAGAAACTCTCTAACTTTGGCACTGTTTCCATCTCTAAATTGTTCAGGGCCTCATCCTAAGTAACCCCAAACTCAGCTTTCTGAACATTACCAGCTGTGCCCTAGCCCTGCTGTTGAAACCCTCACACACGTCATTGTTATCACTAAACTCAAATATTCTAATACTCTCCGCGTCAGCCTCCAATTTTATGTTCTCCTTGGAGAAGAGAAGGTTGAGAGGAGATTTGATAGAGGAGTTCAAAATCATGAGGGGTCAGGACAAAGTAGATAGGGGGAAACTGTTCCCATTGGTGGAAGGATCGAGAACGAGAGGGCCCAGATTTAAGGTGATTGATGAAAGAAGCAATGGAGACATGAGGAGAAAGGTCATTGCATCATAGGAGCAGGAGTAGGCCATTCAGCCCAACGAGCCTGCTCCACATTCAATTAGATCATGGTTGATCATCTAACTCAACACAACTTTCCTGCACTGTCCCCATATCCCTTGATGATCAATTTCTGTCTTGAACATACTGAATGACTGAGCCTCGACAGCCCTCTGGGGCACAGAAATCCAAAGATTCACCATCCTCGGAGTGAAGAAATTCCTCCTCATCTCAGACCTAAATGGCCTTGTCCCTTATACTGAAACTGTGTCCCCTGATTCTAACCTCCCTAGCCAGGGGAAACATCCTTCCTGCATCTATCCTGTCACAGCTTGTAAGAATTCTGTAAGTTTCAATGAGATCACCTCTCATTCTTCTAAACTCTAGAGAATACAGGCCCAGTCTCCTCAATCCTTGATAAAGTGCCAGATCAAATGTTATTGCGGAAAATAAAAGCTCATGGTATAGGGGGTAACATATTGGCATGGATAGAAGAATGGCTGGCTAACAGGAAGCAAAGAGTAATAATGTAACCAGTGGTGTGCCACAGGGATCAGTGCTGGGACCTCAACTGTTTATAATTTATATAAATGAATTGGAAGAAGGGATGGATGGGATGGTTGCCAAATTTGCTGATGACTCAAAGATAGGTAGATGTTGTGAGAGGTGGCCAAGTTGGTACTATTGATAGAGTTGATCTGCAGACACCGCTCAGGTGGAAACTTTAAGTTTATTTACAAGGTACTCAGCAGCAACTATACGTGTGCTATCAACTCCAATTCTATCTCTACGCTACTAACTACTGAGGTAGCCCGCGCTGCTCTCCTATTGGGTACTAAAGATCATGTGATCTTCCTTAACAAGCATTATTCTTAAAGGTACATTACACATTAGATAAAGCCATAATTACTACATTCTTCTCTCATTATCTCAGCTATACATATTATATTTACAAGTACATAGTTTTAAAGACAACATAATATTTACACTGGGAAAGGAATTCACAAATTCAGTCTTTCAGGTGGTTCCTGACACGTGTGGAGCATCTCAGCTCCACAACTTCAGATTATTTGTCAGGTACCTCCTTTTCCAGAGTTGACTGAACATCAGGTGCTCCGGTGGGCACTTTGTAGTTCTGTATCCTCAACTCTTACAGGAACATCAGACATGCCTGTCCTGTTGAGTAACAGGAAACGCAGACCTGGTCATGATCACTGGTGGAACCAAATCTTGGTGATCTGTCTCTTTCTTCCTTAAATGGTCCACATGTCTCTCTATGACTTGGCCTTCCACCTCCACGTGGTAAGAGAGGGGTCCAGCCACCGCACTTATTTCACACGGTAAGCACTTTGGTCTTTCTCTGCGTACACATCTCTCCCACAGTAAATTTCCTCTTGCAACTATGCCAGTCGTGTCCAGTTTTCTGGCTTCCCTGAATCCTTTCCATTTTCCCCTCTAAATTCAGTATTATTAAGCTCACTCTCATCCTGAGACGGTGTTTCATCAATAACTCACAGGTGTGACACCTGCTGTTTGTGCGGGGTAGTCCTGTAATGGAATGAAAGCGTGCTAGCTTGGTTGCCAAGGAATTACCGGTTAGCTTTCTCATGCCTGCCTTGAATGTTTGAACCGCCCTTTCGGCCAGTCCATTTGAGGAAGGGTGTACGGTGCAGTTTTTACATGAGTGATACTGTTGAGCTGATAAACCGTTGAAACTCAGCACTCGTAAATGCCGTGCCGTTATCGGAAACAAGTACTCCTGGTAGTCCGTGTATGGAAAAACTTTGATGTAGCTTCTCAATTGTAGTAGTCGATGTTGGTGACTTCACCTCATATATGTCCATCCATTTTGAGTGGGCATCAGCAATGAGCAGAAACATTCTTCCCATGTAAGGTCCAACATAGTCAATGTGTAACCGCACTGCCTGGCCTCTCCCTCGGGTGTAACAGAGCTGTTGAAAGTAACTTTTGCAGTTGCTGACATTGCACTCAGTGCTTTACTAAGTTCTCTATTTCACCATCCATCCCAGGCCACCATAGATAGCTGTGTGCTATGGTCTTCATTTGGGATATTCCTGGATGTGAGCTGTGTAGTTCAATTAAAAGTGGCTCCCTTCCCTTTGGAGGAACTATCACTCATGCTCCCCACAGTAAGATGCCATCCTGGCTGGTTATTTCATGTCTTCTGTTGAAGTACAGTTTCATTTCACCAGATATGGGCTCGTGTGACCAACCATGCAGCACCTGTTCTCATACTTGAGATAGGACTGGGTTCCGACTTGTCCAGTCTCTGATCTGTCGAGCACATACTGGTGAGAAATCTTAGAAATTTAACAATAAAACAAGTTCCTGTGGAACTGGGACGTGCCCATCGATTTCTTTAAAGGCAAATGACTAAGGGCATCGGTGTTTGTGATTTAATTGCCAGGCCTATGTATGAAAGTGTAATCATATGCTGCCAGAATTAAAGTCTATCATTGTATTCTTACCTAGGCTATGGATGGTATAGCCTTGTCCTCACTAAACAATCCTAACAATGGTTTGTGGTCTGAAACGATTGTAAAATGGCAGCCATGTACTTACTGGTGAAATCTCTTGACACCAAAGATGATGGACAGGCTGCCTTTCTCTGTCAGCGTGTATCCCTTTTCCGCTGTGGTGAGCATTCTTGATACGTAACCTATAGGCCGTTCCGTGCCGTTGTCTATCCGATGAGAAAGAACTGCTCCCACTCCATAGGGAGATACGTCACATGTCAAAATTCTTTCATCTGGTCAAAATGCACCAATAGATTGGACGAGTGCAACAATTGTTTCACCTTTATGACAGCTTCTTTCTGGGGCACCTCCCAAGACCAATATTGGTTCTGTTTGAGTAGCGCATGCAGGGGGGCTAGCACTGTAGGCAAATTGGATAAGAACCGCCCATAATAGTTGATCATTCCTAGGAATGATTTCAACTCTGAGGCGTTCTTTGGTGCAGGTGCCTCTCTTATGGCTCTCAATTTCTCCTCAACCGGGTGGAGGCCCTGTGAATCTACCCGGCGACCCAAATAGATTATCTCCCTCACTTGGAATGTGCACCTTTCTTTTTTTTTAAACACACTGTAGCTTGCAAGAAACATTTTAAGACTTCTTCTAAATTTGCCAATTGCTCTTTTTCAGTGAATCCTGTCACCAATACATCATCTAAATAGACTACAACCTGGGGCAGGCTGAAATTCTCTGAAAGATAGCACAAGTTGAGGTCACACTGGAAGGCAATCGTGTATATTGGTACAATCCTTTGTGGGTATCAATTGTGACAAATTCCCGGGAGGCATTATCTAACTCTAGTTGTTGATAAGCGTGACTCATGTCATACTTTGTGTAGGTGGTTCCACCTACCAGCTTGGCATATAGGACTTTAATATTTGGAATGAGGTGCCTGCCTAGCTTAGCTACTTTATTAACTGTCAATTTGTAGTCTCCACAAATTCGGACGCTTCTGTTGGGTTTAAGGACAGGGGCAATGGGTGCTGCCCAACTGAGAACAGCGCAGGTTGTGCAGCACCCAGTTCCTCTAGTCTGTCCAGTTTAGTGTCAACTTTTTCTCATAGGGCATATGGCACCAGTCTTGCCTTCATGAAGCAAGGGGCTGCTTCCACATCCATATGAATCTTGGCCTGCAGGCCCTGGATTTTCTCCAGTTTGTCCTTAAAGACAGTAGCGTACTTTCGAAGTAGTTCTGATAGCCCACTTGCTCTCAACTGGAAAGTTTCAGCCCATTCTAACTTAATCTCCTTTATCCAGTTTCACCCCAGGAGGCTTAGCCCCTCACCTGCTACCACCATCAAGGGTAGCTTTGCCGATTGGCTTCCATAATGGACAGTTACTCTTCTTATGCCTTTTACTTGAATGTCTTCACCCATAGATTTTTTTAGTTTGGCAGCTGTTTCTCCTAAACTTAATTGACGCTCACCATTATTCAGATATCGGAAGGTATGTTCCCCAATTACAGTAGTGGAAGCTCCCGTGTCCGTTTCCATTCTAACAGGTCTACCATTTACTTTCACTGTTACATATATTAGTTCTGTCTTTCGAACTTCCAGATTAAACGATGAGTAGATATCTGAATTTGTTATTTCAGCTGTTCTACATTGTAGATCTCACTGGGCTTCTTTTGTTTACACGTCTGCTTGAATCTATCCTTGCGCTGTCTCATTATGGATCCATTTCTATGACAATAATAGCATTTGATTTTTTTAAACTGCCAATCATTAAAAAACTGTTTGTTTCCACCTCTATTGAAATTAATCTTTGATTTCACTGCTAAGTTATTTTTCCTTATTTTCCTGCTAACGAGGGCTGTTTCCCGCTTCTTGGCAGTCTTGCATTTTCATGCCCTTTTTGGCTGGGGCTTCCCACCCTATGTGGAGGACAGCGCCATTTTGTGCACCCTGTGTGACATCTGAATCTCTTACTGCGCTTTCCATGGCCAGTGCTCTCTCTAGCGCCTTCTTGGAATTCAAATTCGCTTCAGACAACAATCTCTTCTGAATTGTGTCCTCATTCACACCACACACTAAACAATCTCGTTTAGGGATGTATAAACTCACAATGTTCCATTAACTGCTTCAAACTTGCCACATAGCAACAACTGTCTCCCCCGGGGCTCTGTTTCTCGAGTTAAACTTGAACCTTTGAATTGTTACTGAGGTTGATAATGACCCTTCACGAGATCCACCAATTGATCAAAATGTTTGGAATCTGGGGCACTGGGTGCCATCAAACTTTGAATCAATCCCACATGTACTTAAGAGGAATGCCCACCACTTCTCTTCCCTCGTAATCCTGTTCACTTTGATAAAGAATATGAGACGTTCAATGCGATGAGACCAATCGTCCGTTGCTGGATCGAAAGGATCAATTCTCCCGAATTGCGGCATTCGGAGAGGGAAATACTTCATTGATTTGAACGGAGCTTCCTACTTACAATTATTGTGCGAGATACCATGCTGATTTCGTTTCTCTTGATTTCTTCTGTTAAATTTGTTTTATCCTCATTGCCAGTTTGTTGTGAGAGGTGGCCAAGGTGGTTCTATTGTTGGAGTTGATCAGCAGACACTTCTTAGGTGGAAACTTTAAGTTTATTTACAAGGTACTCAGCAGCAACTAAATGTGTGCTTTCAACTCCAATTCCATCTCTACACCACTAACTACTGAGGTAGCCTGTGCTACTCCCTTTTTGGGTACTAAAGATCATGTGATCTTCCTCAACAAGCATTATTCTTAAAGGTATATTACACACTAAATAAAACCATAATTACTACAGTAGGAAAGTAAGTTGTGAAGAGGACATAAAGAGGCTACAAACAGATATAGTTAGGTTAAGTGAGTGGGCAAAGATCTGGCAAATGGAGCATAATGTGGGAAAATGTGAAATTGTCCATTTTGACAAGAATAAAAGAAGCATATTATCTAAATGATGAGAGATTGCAGAGCTCTGAGGTGCAGAAAGATCAGGGTGTCCTAGTGCATGAATCACAAAAGACTAGTATGCAGGTACAGCAAGTAATTAGGAAAGCTAATAGAATGTTATTGTTTATTGTGAGGGGAATTGAATACAAAAGTAGGGAGGTTATGCTTCAGTTATATAGGACATTGGTGAGGTCACATCTGGAGTACGTGAAAAATATTGGCCTTCATATTTAAGGAAAGATGTAAATACGTTGGAAGTAGTTCAGAGAAGGTTTACTAGACTAATACCTGGAATGGGTGGGTTGTCTTATAAGGAAAGGTTGGACAGGTTAGGCTTGTATACAGTGGAATTTAGGAGAGTAAGAAGTGACTTGATTGAAACATATAAGATCCTGAGGGATCTTGTCAGGGTGGGATGTGGAGAGGATGTTTCCTCTTGTGGGAGAGTCTAGAACTAGGGGTCACTGTTTAAAAATAAGGGGTCGCCCATTTAAAACAGAGATGAGGCAAAATGTTTTCACTCAGAGGGCTGTGAAGCTTTGGAACTCTCTTCCTGAAAAGGTGGTGGAAGCAGAGTCTTTGAATATTTTTAAGGCAGAGGTGGATAGATTCTTGGTAAGCAAGGGGATGATAGGTTATCGGGGGTAGGTGGGATGCAGATTTCAGGTCACTATCAGGCCAGCCATGATCTTATTAAATGGTGGAGCAAGCTAGAGGGGCTGAATGGCCCACTCCTGCTCCATGTTCGTATGTTCATAGTCTCTTCTTGTAGGACAATCCCACCATGCTACCCAAAAAACAGTTTGGACAAGTACTCTTATTTCTCAGCTTTTAATGGTGTTCCATTTTAAGGTATACAAGACCAGTTCAGACCAGTATTCTTATTTCTCAGTTTTAACTGTTTTTTCATTCTGGGCAGGGATTAGTCTGGTGAGCCTCTGCTGCACTCCCTCAATGGCAAGTATATCCCTCCTTGGATAAGGGGATCAAAATTGTACACAACACTCCAGGTGAGAAAAATCTTTTTACGCAGCAAATATTTAGGGTTTAGAATGGACTGCCTGAGGGTGTGGTGGAGGCAGGTTCAATCGAAGCATTCAAAAGGGAATTAGAGTGTTATCTGAAAAGGAAGAATGTGCAGGGTTATGGGGAAAAGGCCGAGAATGGCACTAGGTGAGTTGCTCATTTGGAGAGCCAGTGCAGATACGATGGGCCGAATGGACTCCTTCTGCACTGTTCTCTGTTCTCTGAGTCTATAATTCTACCCTTGTTAAAATTCAGTCGATCCAAAAATCTGCTGCCTCTATCCTAACTCTCATGAAGTCCCGTTAACACTTATGACACAGCCGATGGTAAATGCTGAATTGTTCAAATCCCAGAGGGAAACTTGAGACAACTGCCATAACTTCTTTTTCAATTTGTATGTTTCAAGATGTGGGCTTTGAATTCAGTAGTAATAAGACCACTGAGTCTTATAGGTTTTTACAAAACTAGATTAAACATTTATTAATAAGAGAAATGATTTTAAGCACATGCATAGATCTACAAATTACTACTGTAATAACTTCTAAATTCCCTATTTAATCTGACACCCAATTACACTTTTGTTAAGGCAACAGTAAGACACAGAGATGTTAAAAGACCCAGGCAAGGTGACACACAATACTCTGAACCAGTCGAATTCAAAGTGAGTTTTCTTAATTTCAGTCCTTTGAAAACAGCAGCTTGAGGCATAGATGCTGAAGGCTTTTCACACTTGTTAGGTCTTAAAAATGCCTACCTTTGCACACAGCCTTCACTCCTTTATACATATTTTCCCTTTTGAATGCAATTCCCATTGTTTCACTATGTCTTTGGACTTTACCTTTCTGATAATAAAAATCTCTCACAGTGCTAATCTTTACCAGTAATCTTTGGGAAAAATAAACACACTGATCCTGAACTTCACCTGGCTAGCTGACACATTTCACCCCCTCTTTTGAAAACAATCTAGTCTGGTTTATTTAAAAATGCAAATGTCCTTTTATACCTTACATTCTAAACTTTCCCCATGTTTACCATGTTTACAGTAAAGCATTCAGACCAGCTGCCTTTAATCCAATTAAGTCTCACACACACACACACAGATACCACTATTTTACAATAAATTCCAATAACATTATGAGAATTATTATATCTTCCTGACAACACATTATCCCTGTGCTTGCTTACCTTCACTGACTTCAGATTCCACAACACCGCCAATTTAAAATTCCCATTCTCATGTACATGCCACTTCATTGTCTTGTTCCTCCCTATCTCTCTTAGCTCCTCCAACTCTATTACCTCCACACCAAATTCTCTGTCCTTCTAGCTCTGGCCTGTTTCACGTTCCCTCCTTCATTGCGCCATTAGTACCTTCCACTTTTATTAGAGTCTGGGGCTGATTAACATCAACCTGTACCATTCCCACTATAGACAGGAACAGTGGGCAGTCTGTTGTCTGTCTGCTGACTGAGGCCTGACTTGGTTTTCAATTAAGAAATGGGCAGGAAATAGAGGTTCCAAAACTAGGCACCAGCCCATCCAAATATTTAAATTGGGTTCTCACATTGGTAGTTGGGCTCAGCTGAAATTTTCAAGGCCTCTCTCTCTCTGCCCATCAATAGTGGGCACCAGGTAACCTCAGGGTGTTTCCTGACGGAACTTGAGGAGAAAGCTGCTTCGGAAATGTCCCCAAAGCTGTTTTTAAAATCGGGTTTTGGGTTTTTCATTGCCCCAGAAACCTCCTTTTGGCTGCAGAGTAATGCCCACACTCCAACTGCCCTCCCTCTTTGGCACAGCCACATGGATGTTCCCCGAATTTGACCCTCTTCCCTTCTCCCTGAAGCTGCCTGTGTCCAGTCTCCAAACACTGGCCAATACACCCCACATATTTCAATAAAGTCCAACTGCATAAGTAGCTCGTCTCTTGCTCGCGCTGTCTGGTGGTGACCTTATCACTCAGCCCACTACCCTCTCACCCTTAAACCTGGGGTCGATCCAGGGCCCAAGTCTCAGATAGGGAAAGAATATAACAACAACTGGAATCAGCAGGTCTGCATTCGTGAAGGATTAATCACATGACTTCATTCTTAACTGCCCCACCCAGTCAAATATTTTTTCCAAACTTTAATAATCTTGCCACAAGTAAACTGGGACTCTTTTCCCCAGAAAAAAGACTGAGGGACGACCTGATGGAAGGTGTAGAAGATTATGAACGGGTTTGAAAGGTGGAAAAAGAGGTGTTTCCACCTGTTTGAGGGGAGACCAGAATTAGATAGTCAATCACCAATATCAGACGGTCACTAATAAATCTAATCGGGGAATTCGGGAGAAACTTCTTTACCCAGAGAGTGGGGAGGATGTGGAACTCACTCCCACAGGCAGTGGTTGAGGTGAATAGTATCGATACATTTAAGACGGAGCAGGAAACGGTCTGAAATCTCAGCAAACTCTCACCTGAACTCCTACCAACTCACACAGGCCATGCTCCACTCTCCTTCCACCCTGCCCTTGGGTGAGAAAAGTGGAAATAAGAGTCTGTCACCCGCCTGTGTTGCCTGTGCAAACTTTGCTTTCAATTACATTATTAATTGTCTTAAGTGGTTGATTAATTGTTGGCAGACACGATTCTGAATCCTGCAAGCGATATTTCAGTCTGTGGGACTCAGAAGCGTGCCTGCCAACAACATTCCCTGTGCTTTCTTCTAAGTTTTTGCTTTATTAGCTTTGTTTTGAGGGCTCCTTTGTTTTATCAACTCTTTTGGAGCGTTTCAATGCTCAGGACAATGCCACGTGCATCTCAGCCAATGGGGGATTGTGTACTCTGCCAGGGGGACCTCCTCTGAGGAGGAAGAGAGGGGCAGGAGGACAGGTGTCCACAGGCAGTGTCGCAGGGAGAGACCTGTGCGAGGAGAGGTGCTGCCACAGCGGGACACGGGTCCAGCAGGGAGACCAAGTGGAAGGGGCCGCAGAAGACGCCACTGATTGTACAGGCAGCGATCCAGCTACCTCAACATGTCTGAGGTCCAGTGCTGCAGGAGGCTCCGCCTCTCTAAGGACATCGAGGCATCAATATGCCAGATGATTGGGCCGGAGCCTCCAACTGTGTGGGTGGGCACCTAATGCCAGTGGCTCTGAAGGTCACAGTAGCCTCAATTCTTTGGATCCAGATCTTGCTAGGGCTCAGTGGGGGATCTGTGTGGAGTGTCACAATCCACTCTCCACAGTTCTGTCAGGCTCGTCACTGATGCTCTGTTCAGATGGGCCCTCACATTCACTCATTACCAGATGGATAAGGCCAGCCAGACACAGCGAGCCAGAGGCTTCGTGGCAATTGCTGGCTTCTCCCTGTCCAGGGTGCAATCGACTGCACACGTGTGGCCATCAAGGCGCCTGCAGGTGAGCCCGATGCCTTTGTCAACAGGAAGTGCTTCCACTCCATGAACGTGCAGATAGTGTGTGATCACAGGATGCTGATTCTACAAGTCTGTGCAAGATACCCAGGCAGCTCCCATGACGCCTACATCCTCAGACACTTCCAGGTGCCGGGGCTGCTCGTGGCTCCAGCTCAGCTGGATAGATGGCTGCTGGGTGACAAAGGATATCCCTTGAAAAGGTGGCTCATGACGCCTCTCCGGTAGCCAAGGGCAGAGACAGGAGAGAGGTACGATAGGAGTCATACCTCCACGAGGGCGATGGTTGAGAGGACCATTGGGCTTCTGAAGATGAGATTCCGATGTCTGGACCGATCAGGGGGTTCCCTGAAATATCCTCCAGAACGCGTGTCACTTACTGTCGTTGTCTGCTGCACTCTGCACGATCTGGCACTGGCAAGGAGGGGACCCACTGGAGGATGAGGGCAGTGAGGCAGCTCCACAGGCCTCAGGGGAAGTCTGTGCTGAGGGATCTGATGAGGAGTCTGGGCAGGCACAGGGTGAGGAGGCAGACATAAGGAACCTTCAGGGAGCCAGGGACACCAGGGAGGCTTTGATATAACGCTCCTTCAGCGAGGCTGCCAAGGCAGGGCAAGGGCACTGCCTCCTTCACACACATTTCTGATCATCTCATAACCTGGGTGATAAAGTTTGCTGTCTATCATGAGTCCTGAGCCTATGGAAAACATGACAGACACTCCACAGCTGCAAAAAAGAAACATAACAGTGTTGTTGCTATTGTCACACAAAAACAATACAGAACGCTGTTGAAGTGAAAGGGTGTCACCTTGGCAACCCCATCCTCTGCTTATGGTGCCTTAAACTTAAACTTACCCTGCAAGTGCTGTGTCTTGGTGCTCCCACCTGCCCACTCCCCCTCTCTGGCAGCGGCACTGGACACAGACGGCAGACTCTGCTGTCCTGTCACCCCTGATGACCTTGGCAGTCGTCCTCTGGCCAGTGTGGCTTGAGCAGGCTCTGCCTGGGAGGAGGTGACCTGTGCCATGGCTGGGCACTCCTCAGACACTGTGGCCTTCAAAGGTGCCGTGATCACTGGCAGAGGTGCGGAGGAGCTGCTGCCCTCACCCAGAGTGCCCTGAGAGGAGCCCGCAGAGACGACAAGCAGCTCATGCATCACTCTGGACTTCCTTGCTCACCATTGATGGACAGGCACCTAGTTGGGATACTGGGTGCCTCATCCATCTCCCACACTGGCACTGACCACCTGAGGTCATTGCCTGTGTGAGGGCTTACAGGTCTGAACACAACCCCAGGAACCCCTGATTCTGTCCCTGGAGCTGCCTGTCCATGAGAGTCGCCACTCTCTCATTGGAGGAGGCAGTGCGCTCGGCCATGAGGGTCAACGCAGTGTTCATGCTCCACATGGGCTCCTCCATAACAGAGACCATGGTACACATACCCTCATGGACTTCCACCAGATCCTCCCACACATCTGGCTGGACAGCCAGCATCTGCTGCCTAGTGGACGACTTCAGAGGCTCATCATCTGCCTTCGACTGAGCATCATCCTGGCCTTTGGCAGTTCTCCAACCGCCAGTGCCCTGGGCACTCTCTGCCTCCGCCTGCCCCTCATGCGAGTGTGCTGTGCCCTCACCACAGTGTACAACCACCTGAGCCAACAATCTATTGCCCACCAACAAGCTTATATCTGAGCTGGTGCCTGGTAGCGAGAGAGGGTGTGACGTGGGCAGATCTGTCCGTGGCTTCTCCTCCGGTGTCAACTGAGAGTCCTCGGGACCCCGGGTGCCTCTGGAGGAT
This sequence comes from Isurus oxyrinchus, assembly GCA_026770705.1. Lineage (NCBI taxonomy): Eukaryota > Metazoa > Chordata > Chondrichthyes > Lamniformes > Lamnidae > Isurus > Isurus oxyrinchus. The sequence continues at coordinate 139,550,638 of JANJGN010000010.1, forward strand.
GGTGCACCTGAGGGAGGAAGATGATATGTTAGTGGTATCAATCATCACATATTGAATATGTGTGCCAGGCGGCCTGGTGAGACAATGGACAGCAGCATCACAGTGCTATCGGCATTGCTGGATCACCGGGGGCTCTTTATTAGAAGTTATCTTTTGAGATGAGAGGTGCCTCCATTGTTTGGAGTCTCCACTTGTCCCAATTCTATCCACTGGACTCACATCTGCCTCTGAGGCACCTGCCTCTCTGTGACCTGGTGACCTTGGTGTGCCCTCACTCTCCAGCTCCAGGGCGACCATCTCTCTTGCTCAGGATGAGCAGCTTGGCCACCCCACTACCCGCGCTCATGACGGCTTCTCTTCTCCGGGAAGGGCAAAGGTCCGTTCATTAGTCCGCCCTCTACCTGCGGTACCATACCAGGCTCACCCCCCACCCACCAGGAAGCAGGTTGAAGTGCCCGTCATATTTGCACACTTGACCCTTACATGCGCCCAGAGTTACTGGTCTGATCTCCCAGCTTTAGCAGGCACAGGTATCTGTGCTTCTGTTACCCTGAGTCTGACACCCCTAAGGGCCACGAGGGGCGGCTGCCCTTCCCGAATTCTCCACACAGGACCGTGCCAAATTGATACTCGCCCTTTCCGAGTGCAGGAGATCATTGAATCTTTTCTGGCACTGAATCCTGCTGCTGCACCCACAGACCTGGGCTGGACACCACATCGTGCCCACAGACCTGGGCCGGACACCACATCGTGCCCACAGACCTGGTCTGGACACCACATCACACCCACAGACCTGGGCTGGACACCACATCGTGCCCGCAGACCTGGGCCGGACACCACATCGTGCCCACAGACCTGGGCCGGACACCACATCGTGCCCACAGACCTGGGCTGGACACCACATCGTGCCCACAGACCTGGGCCGGACACCACATCGTGCCCACAGACCTGGGCCGGACACCACATCGTGCCCACAGACCTGGGCTGGACACCACATCGTGCCCACAGACCTGGGCCGGACACCACATCGTGCCCACAGACCTGGGCTGGACACCACATCGTGCCCACAGACCTGGGCTGGACACCACATCGTGCCCACAGACCTGGGCCGGACACCACATCGTGCCCACAGACCTGGTCTGGACACCACATCACACCCACAGACCTGGGCTGGACACCACATCGTGCCCACAGACCTGGGCTGCCACCTCTGCTCAGGCCTTCTTCGTTTGGTGGGGTAGCCTCCTCTTGCCATCCCGCCTGGATGCCTGCCTGGTGCTCGCTGCCTCCATGAGAGTGCGCTGGCACTCGTCTGAGTAACACGGGAAGGGGACAGGGTGCCCACCTGCGTAGGCCTCCCGCCTGACATATCGAGCAGGTGCTGATGCTGCACCTTCAGCTTATATCTGGGCAGCTCCCTGTGCCTTCTCTGGAACTCCTGGCAGCCTTCAGGGTGCAGCCTCAATCAATTTAAACCACCCCCCACCCCGCGCCTGCTGGGTCCCTATCGGAAGATTCCCCTCCTTCTTGCAGGCCTTCCCGAGTGTGGGGGCAGGTTTCTTGCTGGCTAGCCTTTAATTGACCAGCCGGCGTGAATTCATGTGGTTTTATGGCGGAAGCAGCAATCGCAGCTGCTCCTCAGCCTCCCAACGCTGCTCACACAACGCGCACAAAATTCAGGCCAATATTTAGCATCCAGACAATTATTCTCCAGATCGGAGGACAGGAATTTCTGATAATTCAGGAACACAGCAAACTCACCAAAATAATGCAGATTCTTGGGAGCAACAATAAGTTTTAGACAGTCTTTGGTAGAAGAATAAGAGTCTGCAAGAGTGAGTGAATTAATACTCATCACTGCCTCCTTCTGGACACTTTGCTCATGTGATTTCAGGAACCACATTCCCAATTCCCAAAAGCTGCCGTTCTATTGAACTGTCACATCCAACCAGCTGCTGCAATTGGTGACAAATATAACAAAATACTGCACTGGACACTAATTCTGAGGGAAAGCTGCACAGTCAAAGGGTCAGTACTGAGGGAGTGCTGCACGGTCAAAGGGTCAGTACTGAGGGAGTGCTACACGGTCAGAGGGTCAGTACTGAGGGAGTGCCGCACTGTCAGAGGGTCAGTACTGAGGGAGTGCTGCACGGTCAGAGGGTCAGTACTGAGGGAGTGCTGCACGGTCAGAGGGTCAGTACTGAGGGAGTGCCGCACTGTCAGAGGGTCAGTACTGAGGGAGTGCTGCACGGTCAGAGGGTCAGTACTGAGGGAGTGCTGCACTGTCAGTGGGTCAGTACTGAGGGAGTGCTGCACTGTCAGTGGGTCAGTATTGAGGGAGTGCTGCACTGTCAGTGGGTCAGTACTGAGGGAGTGCTGCACTGTCAGAGGGTCAGTACTGAGGGAGTGCTGCACTGTCAGTGGGTCAGTACTGAGGGAGTGCTGCACTGTCAGAGGGTCAGTACTGAGGGACTGCTGCACTGTCAGAGCGTCAGTACTGAGGGAGTGCCGCACTGTCAGAGGGTCAGTACTGAGGGAGTGCTGCAGTGCCAGAGGGTCAAAGCTGAGGGAGTGCCGCACTGTAGGAGGGTCAGTACTGAGGGAGTGCTGCAGTGTCAGACGGTCAGTGCTGAGGGAGTGCCGCACTGTCGGACGGTCAGTACTGAGGGAGTGCTGCAGTGTCAGAGGGTCAGTACTGAGGGAGTGCCGCACTGTCGGAGGGTGAGATCTGAGGAGGTGCCGCACTGTCGGAGGGTCGGTATTGAGGGAGCGCCGCACTGTCGGAGGGTCAGTACTGAGGGAGTGCTGCACTGTCAGAGGGTCAGTACTGAGGGAGTGCTGCACTGTCAGAGGGTCAGTACTGAGGGACTGCTGCACTGTCAGAGGGTCAGTACTGAGGGAGTGCCGCATTGTCAGAGGGTCAGTACTGAGGGAGTGCTGCACTGTCAGAGGATCAGTACTGAGGGAGTGCCGCACTGTCAGAGGGACAGTACTGAGGGAGTGCTGCACTGTCAGAGGGTCAGTACTGAGGGAGTGCTGCAGTGTCAGAGGATCAAAGCTGAGGGAGTGCCGCACTGTAGGAGGGTCAGTACTGAGGGAGTGCTGCAGTGTCAGACGGTCAGTGCTGAGGGAGTGCCGCACTGTCGGAGGGTCAGTACTGAGGGAGTGCTGCAGTGTCAGAGGGTCAGTACTGAGGGAGTGCTGCACTGTCAGAGGCTCAGTACTGAGCGAGTGCTGCACTGTCAGAGGGTCAGTACTGAGGGAGTGCTGCACTGTCAGAGGGTCAGTACTGAGGGAGTGCAGCAGTGTCAAAGGGTCAGTACTGAGGGAGTGCTGCACTGTCAGAGGGTCAGTAATAAGGGAGTGCCACACTGTCGGAGGGTCAGAACTGAGGGAATGCCGCACTGTCGGAGGGTCGCTACTGAGGGAGAGCTGCACTGTCGGAGGTTCGGTACTGAGGGAGTGCCACACTGTCGGAGGGGCAGTGCTGAGGGAGTGCCGCACTGTCAGAGGGTAAGCACTGAGGGAGAGCTGCACTGTCAGAGGGTCAGTACTGAGGGACTGCTGCACTGTCAGAGGGTCAGTACTGAGGGAGTGCCGCATTGTCAGAGGGTCAGTACTGAGGGAGTGCTGCACTGTCAGAGGATCAGTACTGAGGGAGTGCCGCACTGTCAGAGGGTCAGTACTGAGGGAGTGCTGCACTGTCAGAGGGTCAGTACTGAGGGAGTGCTGCAGTGTCAGAGGGTCAAAGCTGAGGGAGTGCCGCACTGTAGGAGGGTCAGTACTGAGGGAGTGCTGCAGTGTCAGACGGTCAGTGCTGAGGGAGTGCCACACTGTCGGAGGGTCAGTACTGAGGGAGTGCTGCAGTGTCAGAGGGTCAGTACTGAGGGAGTGCTGCACTGTCAGAGGCTCAGTACTGAGGGAGTGCTGCACTGTCAGAGGGTCAGCACTGAGGGTGTGCAGCAGTGTCAAAGGGTCAGTACTGAGGGAGTGCTGCACTGTCAGAGGGTCAGTAATAAGGGAGTGCCACACTGTCGGAGGGTCAGAACTGAGGGAATGCCGCACTGTCGGAGGGTCGGTTCTGAGGGAGAGCTGCACTGTCGGAGGTTCGGTACTTAGGGAGTGCCACACTGTCGGAGGGGCAGTGCTGAGGGAATGCCGCACTGTCAGAGGGTAAGCACTGAGGGAGAGCTGCACTGTCAGAGGGTCAGTATTGAGGGAGTGCTGCAGTGTCAGAGGATCAAAGCTGAGGGAGTGCCGCACTGTAGGAGGGTCAGTACTGAGGGAGTGCTGCAGTGTCAGACGGTCAGTGCTGAGGGAGTGCCGCACTGTCGGAGGGTCAGTACTGAGGGAGTGCTGCAGTGTCAGAGGGTCAGTACTGAGGGAGTGCTGCACTGTCAGAGGCTCAGTACTGAGGAAGTGCTGCACCGTCAGAGGGTCAGTACTGAGGGAGTGCAGCAGTGTCAAAGGGTCAGTACTGAGGGAGTGCTGCACTGTCAGAGGGTCAGTAATAAGGGAGTGCCACACTGTCGGAGGGTCAGAACTGAGGGAATGCCGCACTGTCGGAGGGTCGGTACTGAGGGAGAGCTGCACTGTCGGAGGTTCGGTACTGAGGGAGTGCCACACTGTCGGAGGGGCAGTGCTGAGGGAGTGCTGCACTGTCAGAGGGTAAGCACTGAGGGAGAGCTGCACTGTCAGAGGGTCAGTATTGAGGGAGTGCCACACTGTCAGAGGGTCAGTACTGAGGGAGTGCTGCACTGTCAGAGGGTCAGTACTGAGGGAGTGCCGCACTGTCAGAGGGTCAGTACTGATGGAATGCTGCACTGTCGGAGGGTCAGTAATGAGAGAGCGCTGCACTGTCGGAGGGTCGGTACTGAGGGAGAGCCGCACTGTCAGAGGGTCAGTACTGAGGGAATGCCGCACTGTCGGAGGGTCAGTACTGATGGAGTGCTGCAGTGTCAGAGCGTCAGTACTGAGGGAGTGCCGCACTGTCGGAGGGTGAGAACTGAGGACGTGCCGCACTGTCGGAGGGTCAGTACTGAGGGAGCGCCGCACTGTCGGAGGGTCAGTACTGATGGAGTGCTGCACTGTCAGAGGCTCAGTACTGAGGGAGTGCTGCACTGTCAGAGGGTCAGTACTGAGGGAGTGCAGCAGTGTCAAAGGGTCAGTACTGAGGGAGTGCTGCAATGTCAGAGGGTCAGTAATAAGGGAGTGCCACACTGTCGGAGGGACAGAACTGAGGGAGTGCCGCACTGTCGGAGGGTGAGTGCTGAGGGAGTGCTGCACTGTCAGAGGGTCAGTACTGAGGGAATGCCGCACTGTCAGAGGGTCAGTACTGAGGGAGTGCAGCAGTGTCAAAGGGTCGGTACTGAGGGAGCGCTGCACTGACCGAGGGTCAGTGCTGAGGGAATGCCGCACTGTCGGAGGGTCGGTACTGAGGGAGAGCTGCACTGTCGGAGGTTCGGTACTGAGGGAGTGCCACACTGTCGGAGGGGCAGTGCTGAGGCAGTGCTGCACTGTCAGAGGGTAAGCACTGAGGGAGAGCCGCACTGTCAGAGGGTCAGTACTGAGGGAGTGCCGCACTGTCAGAGGGTCAGTACTGAGGGAGTGCTGCACTGTCAGAGGGTCAGTATTGAGGGAGTGCCGCACTGTCAGAGGGTTAGTACTGATGGAATGCTGCACTGTCGGAGGGTCAGTAATGAGAGAGCGCCGCACTGTCAGAGGGTCAGTACTGAGGGAATGCCGCACTGTCAGAGGGTCAGAACTGAGGGAGAGCCGCACTTTCAGAGGGTCAGTACTGAGGGAGTGCCACACTGTCAGAGGGTCAGTACTGAGGGAGTGCTGCACTGTCAGAGGGTCAGTACTGAGGGAGTGCTGCACTGTCAGAGGCTCAGTACTGAGGGAGTGCTGCACTGTCAGGGGGTCAGTAATAAGGGAGTGCCACACTGTCGGAGGGACAGAACTGAGGGAGTGCCGCATTGTCGGAGGGTGAGTGCTGAGGGAGTGCTGCACTGTCAGAGGGTCAGTACTGAGGGAATGCCGCACTGTCAGAGGGTCAGTACTGAGGGAGTGCAGCAGTGTCAAAGGGTCAGTACTGAGGGAGTGCCGCACTGTCAGAGGGTCAGTACTGAGGGAGTGCTGCACTGTCAGAGGGTCAGTACTGAGGGAGTGCCGCACTGTCAGAGGGTCAGTACTGAGGGAGTGCAGCAGTGTCAAAGGGTCAGTACTGAGAGAGCGCTGCACTGTCGGAGGGTCGGTACTGAGGAAGAGCCGAATTGTCAGAGGGTCGGTACTGAGGGAGTGCCGCACTGTCGGAGTGTCAGTATTGAGGGAGTGCTGCACTGTCAGAGGGTCAGTACTGAGGGAATGCCGCACTGTCAGAGGGTCAGTACTGAGGGAGAGCCGCACTTTCAGAGGGTCAGTACTGAGGGAGTGCAGCACTGTCAAAGTGTCAGTACTGAGGGAATGCTGTACTGTCAGAGGGTCAGTACTAAGGGAGTGCCGCACTGTTGTAGGGTCAGAACTGAGGGAGCGCCGCACTGTCGGAGGGTCAGTACTGAGGGAGTGCTGCACTGTCAGAGGCTCAGTACTGAGGGAGTGCTGCACTGTCAGAGAGTCAGTACTGAGGGAGTGCAGCAGTGTCAAAGGGTCAGTACTGAGGGAGTGCTGCACTGTCAGAGGGTCAGTAATAAGGGAGTGCCACACTGTCGGAGGGACAGAACTGAGGGAGTGCCGCACTGTCGGAGGGTGAGTGCTGAGGGAGTGCTGCACTGTCAGAGGGTCAGTACTGAGGGAATGCCGCAGTGTCAAAGGGTCAGTACTGAGGGAGGGCTGCACTGTCAGAGGGTCAGTACTAAGGGAGTGCCGCACAGTTGTAGGGTCAGAACTGAGGGAGTGCCGTACTATCGGAGGGTCAGTGCTGAGCAAGTGCTGCACTGTCAGAGGGTCAGTACTGAGGGAATGCCGCACTGACAGAGGGTCGGTACTGAGGGAGAGCTGCACTGACCGAGGGTCAGTGCTGAGGGAATGCCGCACTGTCGGAGGGTCGGTACTGAGGGAGAGCTGCACTGTCGGAGGTTCGGTACTGAGGGAATGCCACACTGTCGGAGGGGCAGTGCTGAGGCAGTGCTGCACTGTCAGAGGGTCAGTACTGAGGGAGTGCCGCACTGTCAGAGGGTCAGTACTGAGGGAGTGCTGCACTGTCAGAGGTTCAGTATTGAGGGAGTGCCGCACTGTCAGAGGGTCAGTACTGATGGAATGCTGCACTGTCAGAGGATCAGTACTGAGGGAGTGCCGCATTGTCAGAGGGTCAGTACTGAGGGAGTGCTGCACTGTCAGAGGATCAGTACTGAGGGAGTGCCGCACTGTCAGAGGGACAGTACTGAGGGAGTGCTGCACTGTCAGAGGGTCAGTACTGAGGGAGTGCTGCAGTGTCAGAGGATCAAAGCTGAGGGAGTGCCGCACTGTAGGAGGGTCAGTACTGAGGGAGTGCTGCAGTGTCAGACGGTCAGTGCTGAGGGAGTGCCGCACTGTCGGAGGGTCAGTACTGAGGGAGTGCTGCAGTGTGAGAGGGTCAGTACTGAGGGAGTGCTGCACTGTCAGAGGCTCAGTACTGAGCGAGTGCTGCACTGTCAGAGGGTCAGTACTGAGGGAGTGCTGCACTGTCAGAGGGTCAGTACTGAGGGAGTGCAGCAGTGTCAAAGGGTCAGTACTGAGGGAGTGCTGCACTGTCAGAGGGTCAGTAATAAGGGAGTGCCACACTGTCGGAGGGTCAGAACTGAGGGAATGCCGCACTGTCGGAGGGTCGCTACTGAGGGAGAGCTGCACTGTCGGAGGTTCGGTACTGAGGGAGTGCCACACTGTCGGAGGGGCAGTGCTGAGGGAGTGCCGCACTGTCAGAGGGTAAGCACTGAGGGAGAGCTGCACTGTCAGAGGGTCAGTACTGAGGGACTGCTGCACTGTCAGAGGGTCAGTACTGAGGGAGTGCCGCATTGTCAGAGGGTCAGTACTGAGGGAGTGCTGCACTGTCAGAGGATCAGTACTGAGGGAGTGCCGCACTGTCAGAGGGTCAGTACTGAGGGAGTGCTGCACTGTCAGAGGGTCAGTACTGAGGGAGTGCTGCAGTGTCAGAGGATCAAAGCTGAGGGAGTGCCGCACTGTAGGAGGGTCAGTACTGAGGGAGTGCTGCAGTGTCAGACGGTCAGTGCTGAGGGAGTGCCACACTGTCGGAGGGTCAGTACTGAGGGAGTGCTGCAGTGTCAGAGGGTCAGTACTGAGGGAGTGCTGCACTGTCAGAGGCTCAGTACTGAGGGAGTGCTGCACTGTCAGAGGGTCAGCACTGAGGGTGTGCAGCAGTGTCAAAGGGTCAGTACTGAGGGAGTGCTGCAGTGTCAGAGGGTCAGTAATAAGGGAGTGCCACACTGTCGGAGGGTCAGAACTGAGGGAATGCCGCACTGTCGGAGGGTCGGTTCTGAGGGAGAGCTGCACTGTCGGAGGTTCGGTACTTAGGGAGTGCCACACTGTCGGAGGGGCAGTGCTGAGGGAATGCCGCACTGTCAGAGGGTAAGCACTGAGGGAGAGCTGCACTGTCAGAGGGTCAGTATTGAGGGAGTGCTGCAGTGTCAGAGGATCAAAGCTGAGGGAGTGCCGCACTGTAGGAGGGTCAGTACTGAGGGAGTGCTGCAGTGTCAGACGGTCAGTGCTGAGGGAGTGCCGCACTGTCGGAGGGTCAGTACTGAGGGAGTGCTGCAGTGTCAGAGGGTCAGTACTGAGGGAGTGCTGCACTGTCAGAGGCTCAGTACTGAGGAAGTGCTGCACCGTCAGAGGGTCAGTACTGAGGGAGTGCAGCAGTGTCAAAGGGTCAGTACTGAGGGAGTGCTGCACTGTCAGAGGGTCAGTAATAAGGGAGTGCCACACTGTCGGAGGGTCAGAACTGAGGGAATGCCGCACTGTCGGAGGGTCGGTACTGAGGGAGAGCTGCACTGTCGGAGGTTCGGTACTGAGGGAGTGCCACACTGTCGGAGGGGCAGTGCTGAGGGAGTGCTGCACTGTCAGAGGGTAAGCACTGAGGGAGAGCTGCACTGTCAGAGGGTCAGTATTGAGGGAGTGCCACACTGTCAGAGGGTCAGTACTGAGGGAGTGCTGCACTGTCAGAGGGTCAGTACTGAGGGAGTGCCGCACTGTCAGAGGGTCAGTACTGATGGAATGCTGCACTGTCGGAGGGTCAGTAATGAGAGAGCGCTGCACTGTCGGAGGGTCGGTACTGAGGGAGAGCCGCACTGTCAGAGGGTCAGTACTGAGGGAATGCCGCACTGTCGGAGGGTCAGTACTGATGGAGTGCTGCAGTGTCAGAGCGTCAGTACTGAGGGAGTGCCGCACTGTCGGAGGGTGAGAACTGAGGACGTGCCGCACTGTCGGAGGGTCAGTACTGAGGGAGCGCCGCACTGTCGGAGGGTCAGTACTGATGGAGTGCTGCACTGTCAGAGGCTCAGTACTGAGGGAGTGCTGCACTGTCAGAGGGTCAGTACTGAGGGAATGCAGCAGTGTCAAAGGGTCAGTACTGAGGGAGTGCTGCAATGTCAGAGGGTCAGTAATAAGGGAGTGCCACACTGTCGGAGGGACAGAACTGAGGGAGTGCCGCACTGTCGGAGGGTGAGTGCTGAGGGAGTGCTGCACTGTCAGAGGGTCAGTACTGAGGGAATGCCGCACTGTCAGAGGGTCAGTACTGAGGGAGTGCAGCAGTGTCAAAGGGTCGGTACTGAGGGAGCGCTGCACTGTCGGAGGTTCGGTACTGAGGGAGTGCCACACTGTCGGAGGGGCAGTGCTGAGGCAGTGCTGCACTGTCAGAGGGTAAGCACTGAGGGAGAGCCGCACTGTCAGAGGGTCAGTACTGAGGGAGTGCCGCACTGTCAGAGGGTCAGTACTGAGGGAGTGCTGCACTGTCAGAGGGTCAGTACTGAGGGAATGCCGCACTGTCAGAGGGTCAGAACTGAGGGAGAGCCGCACTTTCAGAGGGTCAGTACTGAGGGAGTGCCACACTGTCAGAGGGTCAGTACTGAGGGAGTGCTGCACTGTCAGAGGGTCAGTACTGAGGGAGTGCTGCACTGTCAGAGGCTCAGTACTGAGGGAGTGCTGCACTGTCAGGGGGTCAGTAATAAGGGAGTGCCACACTGTCGGAGGGACAGAACTGAGGGAGTGCCGCATTGTCGGAGGGTGAGTGCTGAGGGAGTGCTGCACTGTCAGAGGGTCAGTACTGAGGGAATGCCGCACTGTCAGAGGGTCAGTACTGAGGGAGTGCAGCAGTGTCAAAGGGTCAGTACTGAGGGAGTGCCGCACTGTCAGAGGGTCAGTACTGAGGGAGTGCTGCACTGTCAGAGGGTCAGTACTGAGGGAGTGCCGCACTGTCAGAGGGTCAGTACTGAGGGAGTGCAGCAGTGTCAAAGGGTCAGTACTGAGAGAGCGCTGCACTGTCGGAGGGTCGGTACTGAGGAAGAGCCGAATTGTCAGAGGGTCGGTACTGAGGGAGTGCCGCACTGTCGGAGTGTCAGTATTGAGGGAGTGCTGCACTGTCAGAGGGTCAGTACTGAGGGAATGCCGCACTGTCAGAGGGTCAGTACTGAGGGAGAGCCGCACTTTCAGAGGGTCAGTACTGAGGGAGTGCAGCACTGTCAAAGTGTCAGTACTGAGGGAATGCTGTACTGTCAGAGGGTCAGTACTAAGGGAGTGCCGCACTGTTGTAGGGTCAGAACTGAGGGAGCGCCGCACTGTCGGAGGGTCAGTACTGAGGGAGTGCTGCACTGTCAGAGGCTCAGTACTGAGGGAGTGCTGCACTGTCAGAGAGTCAGTACTGAGGGAGTGCAGCAGTGTCAAAGGGTCAGTACTGAGGGAGTGCTGCACTGTCAGAGGGTCAGTAATAAGGGAGTGCCACACTGTCGGAGGGACAGAACTGAGGGAGTGCCGCACTGTCGGAGGGTGAGTGCTGAGGGAGTGCTGCACTGTCAGAGGGTCAGTACTGAGGGAATGCCGCACTGTCAAAGGGTCAGTACTGAGGGAGGGCTGCACTGTCAGAGGGTCAGTACTAAGGGAGTGCCGCACAGTTGTAGGGTCAGAACTGAGGGAGTGCCGTACTATCGGAGGGTCAGTGCTGAGCAAGTGCTGCACTGTCAGAGGGTCAGTACTGAGGGAATGCCGCACTGTCAGAGGGTCGGTACTGAGGGAGAGCTGCACTGACCGAGGGTCAGTGCTGAGGGAATGCCGCACTGTCGGAGGGTCGGTACTGAGGGAGAGCTGCACTGTCGGAGGTTCGGTACTGAGGGAATGCCACACTGTCGGAGGGGCAGTGCTGAGGCAGTGCTGCACTGTCAGAGGGTCAGTACTGAGGGAGTGCCGCACTGTCAGAGGGTCAGTACTGAGGGAGTGCTGCACTGTCAGAGGTTCAGTATTGAGGGAGTGCCGCACTGTCAGAGGGTCAGTACTGATGGAATGCTGCACTGTCAGAGGATCAGTACTGAGGGAGTGCCGCACTGTCAGAGGGTCAGTACTGAGGGAGTGCTGCACTGTCAGAGGGTCAGTACTGAGGGAGTGCTGCAGTGTCAGAGGATCAAAGCTGAGGGAGTGCCGCACTGTAGGAGGGTCAGTACTGAGGGAGTGCTGCAGTGTCAGACGGTCAGTGCTGAGGGAGTGCCGCACTGTCGGAGGGTCAGTACTGAGGGAGTGCTGCAGTGTCAGAGGGTCAGTACTGAGGGAGTGCTGCACTGTCAGAGGCTCAGTACTGAGCGAGTGCTGCACTGTCAGAGGGTCAGTACTGAGGGAGTGCTGCACTGTCAGAGGGTCAGTACTGAGGGAGTGCAGCAGTGTCAAAGGGTCAGTACTGAGGGAGTGCTGCACTGTCAGAGGGTCAGTAATAAGGGAGTGCCACACTGTCGGAGGGTCAGAACTGAGGGAATGCCGCACTGTCGGAGGGTCGCTACTGAGGGAGAGCTGCACTGTCGGAGGTTCGGTACTGAGGGAGTGCCACACTGTCGGAGGGGCAGTGCTGAGGGAGTGCCGCACTGTCAGAGGGTAAGCACTGAGGGAGAGCTGCACTGTCAGAGGGTCAGTACTGAGGGACTGCTGCACTGTCAGAGGGTCAGTACTGAGGGAGTGCCGCATTGTCAGAGGGTCAGTACTGAGGGAGTGCTGCACTGTCAGAGGATCAGTACTGAGGGAGTGCCGCACTGTCAGAGGGTCAGTACTGAGGGAGTGCTGCACTGTCAGAGGGTCAGTACTGAGGGAGTGCTGCAGTGTCAGAGGATCAAAGCTGAGGGAGTGCCGCACTGTAGGAGGGTCAGTACTGAGGGAGTGCTGCAGTGTCAGACGGTCAGTGCTGAGGGAGTGCCACACTGTCGGAGGGTCAGTACTGAGGGAGTGCTGCAGTGTCAGAGGGTCAGTACTGAGGGAGTGCTGCACTGTCAGAGGCTCAGTACTGAGGGAGTGCTGCACTGTCAGAGGGTCAGCACTGAGGGAGTGCAGCAGTGTCAAAGGGTCAGTACTGAGGGAGTGCTGCAGTGTCAGAGGGTCAGTAATAAGGGAGTGCCACACTGTCGGAGGGTCAGAACTGAGGGAATGCCGCACTGTCGGAGGGTCGGTTCTGAGGGTGAGCTGCACTGTCGGAGGTTCGGTACTTAGGGAGTGCCACACTGTCGGAGGGGCAGTGCTGAGGGAATGCCGCACTGTCAGAGGGTAAGCACTGAGGGAGAGCTGCACTGTCAGAGGGTCAGTATTGAGGGAGTGCTGCAGTGTCAGAGGATCAAAGCTGAGGGAGTGCCGCACTGTAGGAGGGTCAGTACTGAGGGAGTGCTGCAGTGTCAGACGGTCAGTGCTGAGGGAGTGCCGCACTGTCGGAGGGTCAGTACTGAGGGAGTGCTGCAGTGTCAGAGGGTCAGTACTGAGGGAGTGCTGCACTGTCAGAGGCTCAGTACTGAGGAAGTGCTGCACCGTCAGAGGGTCAGTACTGAGGGAGTGCAGCAGTGTCAAAGGGTCAGTACTGAGGGAGTGCTGCACTGTCAGAGGGTCAGTAATAAGGGAGTGCCACACTGTCGGAGGGTCAGAACTGAGGGAATGCCGCACTGTCGGAGGGTCGGTACTGAGGGAGAGCTGCACTGTCGGAGGTTCGGTACTGAGGGAGTGCCACACTGTCGGAGGGGCAGTGCTGAGGGAGTGCTGCACTGTCAGATGGTAAGCACTGAGGGAGAGCTGCACTGTCAGAGGGTCAGTATTGAGGGAGTGCCACACTGTCAGGGGGTCAGTACTGAGGGAGTGCTGCACTGTCAGAGGGTCAGTACTGAGGGAGTGCCGCACTGTCAGAGGGTCAGTACTGATGGAATGCTGCACTGTCGGAGGGTCAGTAATGAGAGAGCGCTGCACTGTCGGAGGGTCGGTACTGAGGGAGAGCCGCACTGTCAGAGGGTCAGTACTGAGGGAATGCCACACTGTCGGAGGGTCAGTACTGATGGAGTGCTGCAGTGTCAGAGCGTCAGTACTGAGGGAGTGCCGCACTGTCGGAGGGTGAGAACTGAGGACGTGCCGCACTGTCGGAGGGTCAGTACTGAGGGAGCGCCGCACTGTCGGAGGGTCAGTACTGATGGAGTGCTGCACTGTCAGAGGCTCAGTACTGAGGGAGTGCTGCACTGTCAGAGGGTCAGTACTGAGGGAGTGCAGCAGTGTCAAAGGGTCAGTACTGAGGGAGTGCTGCAATGTCAGAGGGTCAGTAATAAGGGAGTGCCACACTGTCGGAGGGACAGAACTGAGGGAGTGCCGCACTGTCGGAGGGTGAGTGCTGAGGGAGTGCTGCACTGTCAGAGGGTCAGTACTGAGGGAATGCCGCACTGTCAGAGGGTCAGTACTGAGGGAGTGCAGCAGTGTCAAAGGGTCGGTACTGAGGGAGCGCTGCACTGACCGAGGGTCAGTGCTGAGGGAATGCCGCACTGTCGGAGGGTCGGTACTGAGGGAGAGCTGCACTGTCGGAGGTTCGGTACTGAGGGAGTGCCACACTGTCGGAGGGGCAGTGCTGAGGCAGTGCTGCACTGTCAGAGGGTAAGCACTGAGGGAGAGCCGCACTGTCAGAGGGTCAGTACTGAGGGAGTGCCGCACTGTCAGAGGGTCAGAACTGAGGGAGTGCTGCACTGTCAGAGGGTCAGTATTGAGGGAGTGCCGCACTGTCAGAGGGTTAGTACTGATGGAATGCTGCACTGTCGGAGGGTCAGTAATGAGAGAGCGCCGCACTGTCAGAGGGTCAGTACTGAGGGAATGCCGCACTGTCAGAGGGTCAGAACTGAGGGAGAGCCGCACTTTCAGAGGGTCAGTACTGAGGGAGTGCCACACTGTCAGAGGGTCAGTACTGAGGGAGTGCTGCACTGTCAGAGGGTCAGTACTGAGGGAGTGCTGCACTGTCAGAGGCTCAGTACTGAGGGAGTGCTGCACTGTCAGGGGGTCAGTAATAAGGGAGTGCCACACTGTCGGAGGGACAGAACTGAGGGAGTGCCGCATTGTCGGAGGGTGAGTGCTGAGGGAGTGCTGCACTGTCAGAGGGTCAGTACTGAGGGAATGCCGCACTGTCAGAGGGTCAGTACTGAGGGAGTGCAGCAGTGTCAAAGGGTCAGTACTGAGGGAGTGCCGCACTGTCAGAGGGTCAGTACTGAGGGAGTGCTGCACTGTCAGAGGGTCAGTACTGAGGGAGTGCCGCACTGTCAGAGGGTCAGTACTGAGGGAGTGCAGCAGTGTCAAAGGGTCAGTACTGAGAGAGCGCTGCACTGTCGGAGGGTCGGTACTGAGGAAGAGCCGAATTGTCAGAGGGTCGGTACTGAGGGAGTGCCGCACTGTCGGAGTGTCAGTATTGAGGGAGTGCTGCACTGTCAGAGGGTCAGTACTGAGGGAATGCCGCACTGTCAGAGGGTCAGTACTGAGGGAGAGCCGCACTTTCAGAGGGTCAGTACTGAGGGAGTGCAGCACTGTCAAAGTGTCAGTACTGAGGGAATGCTGTACTGTCAGAGGGTCAGTACTAAGGGAGTGCCGCACTGTTGTAGGGTCAGAACTGAGGGAGCGCCGCACTGTCGGAGGGTCAGTACTGAGGGAGTGCTGCACTGTCAGAGGCTCAGTACTGAGGGAGTGCTGCACTGTCAGAGAGTCAGTACTGAGGGAGTGCAGCAGTGTCAAAGGGTCAGTACTGAGGGAGTGCTGCACTGTCAGAGGGTCAGTAATAAGGGAGTGCACACTGTCGGAGGGACAGAACTGAGGGAGTGCCGCACTGTCGGAGGGTGAGTGCTGAGGGAGTGCTGCACTGTCAGAGGGTCAGTACTGAGGGAATGCCGCACTGTCAAAGGGTCAGTACTGAGGGAGGGCTGCACTGTCAGAGGGTCAGTACTAAGGGAGTGCCGCACAGTTGTAGGGTCAGAACTGAGGGAGTGCCGTACTATCGGAGGGTCAGTGCTGAGCAAGTGCTGCACTGTCAGAGGGTCAGTACTGAGGGAATGCCGCACTGTCAGAGGGTCGGTACTGAGGGAGAGCTGCACTGACCGAGGGTCAGTGCTGAGGGAATGCCGCACTGTCGGAGGGTCGGTACTGAGGGAGAGCTGCACTGTCGGAGATTCGGTACTGAGGGAATGCCACACTGTCGGAGGGGCAGTGCTGAGGCAGTGCTGCACTGTCAGAGGGTCAGTACTGAGGGAGTGCCGCACTGTCAGAGGGTCAGTACTGAGGGAGTGCTGCACTGTCAGAGGTTCAGTATTGAGGGAGTGCCGCACTGTCAGAGGGTCAGTACTGATGGAATGCTGCACTGTCGGAGGGTCAGTAATGAGAGAGCGCTGCACTGTTGGAGGGTCGGTACTGAGGGAGAGCCGCACTTTCAGAGGGTCAGTACTGAGGGAATGCCGCACTGTCAGCGGGTCAGTACTGAGGGAGAGCCGCACTTTCAGAGTGTCAGTACTGAGGGAGTGCCACACTGTCAGAGGGTCAGTACTGAGGGAGTGCTGCACTGTCAGAGGGTCAGTACTGAGGGAGTGCTGCACTGTCAGAGGCTCAGTACTGAGGGAGCGCCGCACTGTCGGAGGGTCAGTACTGATGGAGTGCTGCACTGTCAGAGGCTCAGTACTGAGGGAGTGCTGCACTGTCAGAGGGTCAGAACTGAGGGAGTGCAGCAGTGTCAAAGGGTCAGTACTGAGGGAGTGCTGCAATGTCAGAGGGTCAGTAATAAGGGAGTGCCACACTGTCGGAGGGACAGAACTGAGGGAGTGCCGCACTGTCGGAGGGTGAGTGCTGAGGGAGTGCTGCACTGTCAGAGGGTCAGTACTGAGGGAATGCCGCACTGTCAGAGGGTCAGTACTGAGGGAGTGCAGCAGTGTCAAAGGGTCGGTACTGAGGGAGCGCTGCACTGACCGAGGGTCAGTGCTGAGGGAATGCCGCACTGTCGGAGGGTCGGTACTGAGGGAGAGCTGCACTGTCGGAGGTTCGGTACTGAGGGAGTGCCACACTGTCGGAGGGGCAGTGCTGAGGCAGTGCTGCACTGTCAGAGGGTAAGCACTGAGGGAGAGCCACACTGTCAGAGGGTCAGTACTGAGGGAGTGCCGCACTGTCAGAGGGTCAGTACTGAGGGAGTGCTGCACTGTCAGAGGGTCAGTATTGAGGGAGTGCCGCACTGTCAGAGGGTTAGTACTGATGGAATGCTGCACTGTCGGAGGGTCAGTAATGAGAGAGCGCCGCACTGTCAGAGGGTCAGTACTGAGGGAATGCCGCACTGTCAGAGGGTCAGAACTGAGGGAGAGCCGCACTTTCAGAGGGTCAGTACTGAGGGAGTGCCACACTGTCAGAGGGTCAGTACTGAGGGAGTGCTGCACTGTCAGAGGGTCAGTACTGAGGGAGTGCTGCACTGTCAGAGGCTCAGTACTGAGGGAGTGCTGCACTGTCAGGGGGTCAGTAATAAGGGAGTGCCACACTGTCGGAGGGACAGAACTGAGGGAGTGCCGCATTGTCGGAGGGTGAGTGCTGAGGGAGTGCTGCACTGTCAGAGGGTCAGTACTGAGGGAATGCCGCACTGTCAGAGGGTCAGTACTGAGGGAGTGCAGCAGTGTCAAAGGGTCAGTACTGAGGGAGTGCCGCACTGTCAGAGGGTCAGTACTGAGGGAGTGCTGCACTGTCAGAGGGTCAGTACTGAGGGAGTGCCGCACTGTCAGAGGGTCAGTACTGAGGGAGTGCAGCAGTGTCAAAGGGTCAGTACTGAGAGAGCGCTGCACTGTCGGAGGGTCGGTACTGAGGAAGAGCCGAATTGTCAGAGGGTCGGTACTGAGGGAGTGCCGCACTGTCGGAGTGTCAGTATTGAGGGAGTGCTGCACTGTCAGAGGGTCAGTACTGAGGGAATGCCGCACTGTCAGAGGGTCAGTACTGAGGGAGAGCCGCACTTTCAGAGGGTCAGTACTGAAGGAGTGCAGCACTGTCAAAGTGTCAGTACTGAGGGAATGCTGTACTGTCAGAGGGTCAGTACTAAGGGAGTGCCGCACTGTTGTAGGGTCAGAACTGAGGGAGCGCCGCACTGTCGGAGGGTCAGTACTGAGGGAGTGCTGCACTGTCAGAGGCTCAGTACTGAGGGAGTGCTGCACTGTCAGAGAGTCAGTACTGAGGGAGTGCAGCAGTGTCAAAGGGTCAGTACTGAGGGAGTGCTGCACTGTCAGAGGGTCAGTAATAAGGGAGTGCCACACTGTCGGAGGGACAGAACTGAGGGAGTGCCGCACTGTCGGAGGGTGAGTGCTGAGGGAGTGCTGCACTGTCAGAGGGTCAGTACTGAGGGAATGCCGCACTGTCAAAGGGTCAGTACTGAGGGAGGGCTGCACTGTCAGAGGGTCAGTACTAAGGGAGTGCCGCACAGTTGTAGGGTCAGAACTGAGGGAGTGCCGTACTATCGGAGGGTCAGTGCTGAGCAAGTGCTGCACTGTCAGAGGGTCAGTACTGAGGGAATGCCGCACTGTCAGAGGGTCGGTACTGAGGGAGAGCTGCACTGACCGAGGGTCAGTGCTGAGGGAATGCCGCACTGTCGGAGGGTCGGTACTGAGGGAGAGCTGCACTGTCGGAGATTCGGTACTGAGGGAATGCCACACTGTCGGAGGGGCAGTGCTGAGGCAGTGCTGCACTGTCAGAGGGTCAGTACTGAGGGAGTGCCGCACTGTCAGAGGGTCAGTACTGAGGGAGTGCTGCACTGTCAGAGGTTCAGTATTGAGGGAGTGCCGCACTGTCAGAGGGTCAGTACTGATGGAATGCTGCACTGTCGGAGGGTCAGTAATGAGAGAGCGCTGCACTGTTGGAGGGTCGGTACTGAGGGAGAGCCGCACTTTCAGAGGGTCAGTACTGAGGGAATGCCGCACTGTCAGCGGGTCAGTACTGAGGGAGAGCCGCACTTTCAGAGTGTCAGTACTGAGGGAGTGCCACACTGTCAGAGGGTCAGTACTGAGGGAGTGCTGCACTGTCAGAGGGTCAGTACTGAGGGAGTGCTGCACTGTCAGAGGCTCAGTACTGAGGGAGTGCTGCACTGTCAGAGGGTCAGTAATAAGGGAGTGCCACACTGTCGGAGGGACAGAACTGAGGGAGTGGCGCACTGTCGGAGGGTGAGTGCTGAGGGAGTGCTGCACTGTCAGAGGGTCAGTACTGAGGGAATGCCGCACTGTCAGAGGGTCAGTACTGAGGGAGTGCAGCAGTGTCAAAGGGTCAGTACTGAGGGAGTGCCGCACTGTCAGAGGGTCAGTACTGAGGGAGTGCTGCACTGTCAGAGGGTCAGTACTGAGGGAGTGCCGCACTGTCAGAGGGTCAGTACTGAGGGAATGCTGCACTGTCGGAGGGTCAGTACTGAGAGAGCGCTGCACTGGCGGAGGGTCGGTACTGAGGGAGAGCCGCACTGTCAGAGGGTCAGTACTGAGGGAGTGCAGCAGTGTCAAAGGGTCAGTACTGAGGGAGGGCTGCACTGTCAGAGGGTCAGTACTAAGGGAGTGCCGCACAGTTGGAGGGTCAGAACTGAGGGAGTGCCGCACTATCGGAGGGTCAGTGCTGAGGGAGAGCTGCACTGTCAGAGGGTCAGTACTTATGGAATGCTGCACTGTCGGAGGGTCAGTAATGAGAGAGCGCTGCACTGTCGGGGGGTCGGTACTGAGGGAGAGCCGCACTGTCAGAGGGTCAGTACTGAGGGAATGCCGCACTGTCAGAGGGTCAGTACTGAGGGAGAGCCGCACTTTCAGAGGGTCAGTACTGAGGGAGTGTAGCACTGTCAAAGGGTCAGTACTGAGGGAATGCTGTACTGTCAGAGGGTCAGTACTAAGGGAGTGCCGCACTGTTGTAGGGTCAGAACTGAGGGAGCGCCGCACTGTCGGAGGGTCAGTACTGAGGGAGTGCTGCACTGTCAGAGGCTCAGTACTGAGGGAGTGCTGCACTGTCAGAGAGTCAGTACTGAGTGAGTGCAGCAGTGTCAAAGGGTCAGTACTGAGGGAGTGCTGCACTGTCAGAGGGTCAGTGATGAGGGAATGCCGCACTGTAGGAGGTTCGGTACTGAGGGCGATCTGCACTGTCGGAGGGTCAGTACTGAGAGAGCGCTGCACTGTCGGAAGGTCGGTACTGAGGAAGAGCCGAATTGTCAGAGGGTCGGTACTGAGGGAGTGCCGCACTGTCGGAGTGTCATTATTGAGGGAGTGCTGCACTGTCAGAGGGTCAGTACTGAGGGAGTGCCGCACTGTCAGAGGGTCAGCACTGATGGAATGCTGCACTGTCGGAGGGTCAGTACTGAGAGATCCCTGCACTGTCGGAGGGTCGGTACTGAGGGAGAGCCGCACTGTCAGAGGGTCAGTACTGAGGGAGTGCTGCACTGTAAGAGGGTCAGTACTGAGGGAGTTCCGCACTGTCAGAGGGTCAGTACTGAGGGAGCGCTGCACTGTTGGAGGGTCGGTACTGAGGGAGTGCTGCACTAACAGAGGGTCAGCGCTGAGGGAATGCCGCACTGTTGGAGGGTCGGTACTGAGGGAGAGCTGCACTGTCGGATGTTCGGTACTGAGGGAGTGCCAAACTGTCGGAGCGGCAGTGCTGAGGGAGTGACGCACTGTCAGTGGGTCAGTACTGAGGGAGTGCCGCACAGTCAGAGGGTCAGTACTGAGGGAGTGCCGCACTGTCAGAGAGTCAGTGCTGAGGGAATGCCGCACTGTTGGAGGGTCGGTACTGAGGGAGTGCTGCACTAACAGAGGGTCAGCGCTGAGGGAATGCCGCACTGTTGGAGGGTCAGTACTGAGGGAGTGCTGCACTGTCAGAGGGTCAGTACTGAGGGAGTGCCGCACTGTCGGAGGATCGCTACTGAGGGAGTGCTGCACTGACAGAGGGTCAGTGCTGAGGGAATGCCGCACTGTCGGAGGGTAGGTACTGAGGGAGTGCTGCTCTGTCGGAGGGTCGGTACTGAGGGAGTGCCACACTGTCGGAGGGACAGTTTTGAGGGAGTGCCGCACTGTCAGAGGGTCAATAATGAGGGAGTGCCGCACAGTCAGAGGGTCAGTACTGAGGGAGTGCCGCACTGTGAGCGGGTCAGTACTGAGGGAGTGCCGCACAGTCAGAGGGTCAGTACTGAGGGAGTGCCGCACTGTCAGAGTCAGTACTGAGGGAGTGCTGCACTGTCAGAGGGTCAGTACTGAGGGAGTGCCGCACTGTCGGAGGGTCGCTACTGAGGGAGTGCTGCACTGACAGAGGGTCAGTGCTGAGGGAATGCCGCACGGTCGGAGGGTCGGTACTGAGGGAGTGCTGCACTGTCGGAGGGGCAGTTCTGAGGGAGTGCTGCACAGTCAGAGGGTCAGTACTGAGGGAGTGCTGCATTGTCCAGAGGGTCAGAACTGAGGGAGTGCCGCACTGTCAGAGGGTCAGTACTGAGGGAGTGCCGCACTGTCAGAGGGTCAGTACTGAGGGAGTGCAGCAGTGTCAAAGGGTCAGTACTGAGAGAGCGCTGCACTGTCGGAGGGTCGGTACTGAGGAAGAGCCGAATTGTCAGAGGGTCGGTACTGAGGGAGTGCCGCACTGTCGGAGTGTCAGTATTGAGGGAGTGCTGCACTGTCAGAGGGTCAGTACTGAGGGAATGCCGCACTGTCAGAGGGTCAGTACTGAGGGAGAGCCGCACTTTCAGAGGGTCAGTACTGAAGGAGTGCAGCACTGTCAAAGTGTCAGTACTGAGGGAATGCTGTACTGTCAGAGGGTCAGTACTAAGGGAGTGCCGCACTGTTGTAGGGTCAGAACTGAGGGAGCGCCGCACTGTCGGAGGGTCAGTACTGAGGGAGTGCTGCACTGTCAGAGGCTCAGTACTGAGGGAGTGCTGCACTGTCAGAGAGTCAGTACTGAGGGAGTGCAGCAGTGTCAAAGGGTCAGTACTGAGGGAGTGCTGCACTGTCAGAGGGTCAGTAAAAGGGAGTGCCACACTGTCGGAGGGACAGAACTGAGGGAGTGCCGCACTGTCGGAGGGTGAGTGCTGAGGGAGTGCTGCACTGTCAGAGGGTCAGTACTGAGGGAATGCCGCACTGTCAAAGGGTCAGTACTGAGGGAGGGCTGCACTGTCAGAGGGTCAGTACTAAGGGAGTGCCGCACAGTTGTAGGGTCAGAACTGAGGGAGTGCCGTACTATCGGAGGGTCAGTGCTGAGCAAGTGCTGCACTGTCAGAGGGTCAGTACTGAGGGAATGCCGCACTGTCAGAGGGTCGGTACTGAGGGAGAGCTGCACTGACCGAGGGTCAGTGCTGAGGGAATGCCGCACTGTCGGAGGGTCGGTACTGAGGGAGAGCTGCACTGTCGGAGATTCGGTACTGAGGGAATGCCACACTGTCGGAGGGGCAGTGCTGAGGCAGTGCTGCACTGTCAGAGGGTCAGTACTGAGGGAGTGCCGCACTGTCAGAGGGTCAGTACTGAGGGAGTGCTGCACTGTCAGAGGTTCAGTATTGAGGGAGTGCCGCACTGTCAGAGGGTCAGTACTGATGGAATGCTGCACTGTCGGAGGGTCAGTAATGAGAGAGCGCTGCACTGTTGGAGGGTCGGTACTGAGGGAGAGCCGCACTTTCAGAGGGTCAGTACTGAGGGAATGCCGCACTGTCAGCGGGTCAGTACTGAGGGAGAGCCGCACTTTCAGAGTGTCAGTACTGAGGGAGTGCCACACTGTCAGAGGGTCAGTACTGAGGGAGTGCTGCACTGTCAGAGGGTCAGTACTGAGGGAGTGCTGCACTGTCAGAGGCTCAGTACTGAGGGAGCGCCGCACTGTCGGAGGGTCAGTACTGATGGAGTGCTGCACTGTCAGAGGCTCAGTACTGAGGGAGTGCTGCACTGTCAGAGGGTCAGTACTGAGGGAGTGCAGCAGTGTCAAAGGGTCAGTACTGAGGGAGTGCTGCAATGTCAGAGGGTCAGTAATAAGGGAGTGCCACACTGTCGGAGGGACAGAACTGAGGGAGTGCCGCACTGTCGGAGGGTGAGTGCTGAGGGAGTGCTGCACTGTCAGAGGGTCAGTACTGAGGGAATGCCGCACTGTCAGAGGGTCAGTACTGAGGGAGTGCAGCAGTGTCAAAGGGTCGGTACTGAGGGAGCGCTGCACTGACCGAGGGTCAGTGCTGAGGGAATGCCGCACTGTCGGAGGGTCGGTACTGAGGGAGAGCTGCACTGTCGGAGGTTCGGTACTGAGGGAGTGCCACACTGTCGGAGGGGCAGTGCTGAGGCAGTGCTGCACTGTCAGAGGGTAAGCACTGAGGGAGAGCCGCACTGTCAGAGGGTCAGTACTGAGGGAGTGCCGCACTGTCAGAGGGTCAGTACTGAGGGAGTGCTGCACTGTCAGAGGGTCAGTATTGAGGGAGTGCCGCACTGTCAGAGGGTTAGTACTGATGGAATGCTGCACTGTCGGAGGGTCAGTAATGAGAGAGCGCCGCACTGTCAGAGGGTCAGTACTGAGGGAATGCCGCACTGTCAGAGGGTCAGAACTGAGGGAGAGCCGCACTTTCAGAGGGTCAGTACTGAGGGAGTGCCACACTGTCAGAGGGTCAGTACTGAGGGAGTGCTGCACTGTCAGAGGGTCAGTACTGAGGGAGTGCTGCACTGTCAGAGGCTCAGTACTGAGGGAGTGCTGCACTGTCAGGGGGTCAGTAATAAGGGAGTGCCACACTGTCGGAGGGACAGAACTGAGGGAGTGCCGCATTGTCGGAGGGTGAGTGCTGAGGGAGTGCTGCACTGTCAGAGGGTCAGTACTGAGGGAATGCCGCACTGTCAGAGGGTCAGTACTGAGGGAGTGCAGCAGTGTCAAAGGGTCAGTACTGAGGGAGTGCCGCACTGTCAGAGGGTCAGTACTGAGGGAGTGCTGCACTGTCAGAGGGTCAGTACTGAGGGAGTGCCGCACTGTCAGAGGGTCAGTACTGAGGGAGTGCAGCAGTGTCAAAGGGTCAGTACTGAGAGAGCGCTGCACTGTCGGAGGGTCGGTACTGAGGAAGAGCCGAATTGTCAGAGGGTCGGTACTGAGGGAGTGCCGCACTGTCGGAGTGTCAGTATTGAGGGAGTGCTGCACTGTCAGAGGGTCAGTACTGAGGGAATGCCGCACTGTCAGAGGGTCAGTACTGAGGGAGAGCCGCACTTTCAGAGGGTCAGTACTGAAGGAGTGCAGCACTGTCAAAGTGTCAGTACTGAGGGAATGCTGTACTGTCAGAGGGTCAGTACTAAGGGAGTGCCGCACTGTTGTAGGGTCAGAACTGAGGGAGCGCCGCACTGTCGGAGGGTCAGTACTGAGGGAGTGCTGCACTGTCAGAGGCTCAGTACTGAGGGAGTGCTGCACTGTCAGAGAGTCAGTACTGAGGGAGTGCAGCAGTGTCAAAGGGTCAGTACTGAGGGAGTGCTGCACTGTCAGAGGGTCAGTAATAAGGGAGTGCCACACTGTCGGAGGGACAGAACTGAGGGAGTGCCGCACTGTCGGAGGGTGAGTGCTGAGGGAGTGCTGCACTGTCAGAGGGTCAGTACTGAGGGAATGCCGCACTGTCAAAGGGTCAGTACTGAGGGAGGGCTGCACTGTCAGAGGGTCAGTACTAAGGGAGTGCCGCACAGTTGTAGGGTCAGAACTGAGGGAGTGCCGTACTATCGGAGGGTCAGTGCTGAGCAAGTGCTGCACTGTCAGAGGGTCAGTACTGAGGGAATGCCGCACTGTCAGAGGGTCGGTACTGAGGGAGAGCTGCACTGACCGAGGGTCAGTGCTGAGGGAATGCCGCACTGTCGGAGGGTCGGTACTGAGGGAGAGCTGCACTGTCGGAGATTCGGTACTGAGGGAATGCCACACTGTCGGAGGGGCAGTGCTGAGGCAGTGCTGCACTGTCAGAGGGTCAGTACTGAGGGAGTGCCGCACTGTCAGAGGGTCAGTACTGAGGGAGTGCTGCACTGTCAGAGGTTCAGTATTGAGGGAGTGCCGCACTGTCAGAGGGTCAGTACTGATGGAATGCTGCACTGTCGGAGGGTCAGTAATGAGAGAGCGCTGCACTGTTGGAGGGTCGGTACTGAGGGAGAGCCGCACTTTCAGAGGGTCAGTACTGAGGGAATGCCGCACTGTCAGCGGGTCAGTACTGAGGGAGAGCCGCACTTTCAGAGTGTCAGTACTGAGGGAGTGCCACACTGTCAGAGGGTCAGTACTGAGGGAGTGCTGCACTGTCAGAGGGTCAGTACTGAGGGAGTGCTGCACTGTCAGAGGCTCAGTACTGAGGGAGTGCTGCACTGTCAGAGGTCAGTAATAAGGGAGTGCCACACTGTCGGAGGGACAGAACTGAGGGAGTGGCGCACTGTCGGAGGGTGAGTGCTGAGGGAGTGCTGCACTGTCAGAGGGTCAGTACTGAGGGAATGCCGCACTGTCAGAGGGTCAGTACTGAGGGAGTGCAGCAGTGTCAAAGGGTCAGTACTGAGGGAGTGCCGCACTGTCAGAGGGTCAGTACTGAGGGAGTGCTGCACTGTCAGAGGGTCAGTACTGAGGGAGTGCCGCACTGTCAGAGGGTCAGTACTGAGGGAATGCTGCACTGTCGGAGGGTCAGTACTGAGAGAGCGCTGCACTGGCGGAGGGTCGGTACTGAGGGAGAGCCGCACTGTCAGAGGGTCAGTACTGAGGGAGTGCAGCAGTGTCAAAGGGTCAGTACTGAGGGAGGGCTGCACTGTCAGAGGGTCAGTACTAAGGGAGTGCCGCACAGTTGGAGGGTCAGAACTGAGGGAGTGCCGCACTATCGGAGGGTCAGTGCTGAGGGAGAGCTGCACTGTCAGAGGGTCAGTACTTATGGAATGCTGCACTGTCGGAGGGTCAGTAATGAGAGAGCGCTGCACTGTCGGGGGGTCGGTACTGAGGGAGAGCCGCACTGTCAGAGGGTCA